>VWYH01010071.1:145777-224948 GCA_013399365.1 Pampusana beccarii
AAGCTGGAACACAAGAGGTTCCACTTAAATTTGAGAAGAAACTTCTTCTCAGTGAGGGTGCCAGAACACTGGAACAGGCTGCCCAGGGAGGTTGTGGAGTCTCCTTCTCTGGAGACATTCAAAACCCACCTGGACGCCTTCCTGTGTAACCTCATCTAGGTGTTCCTGCTCCAGCAGGGGGATTGGATTAGCTGATCTTTTGAGGTCACTTCCAATCCCCAACATTCTTTGATTCTCCTCTCCTCGTTTGTTTGTTTGTTTTAATAACAGTAACCAAGAGATTACCTCAAAGTGCTCGACATTAAGCAATCAAATCCTATTTTATCCTCATGACTATATACACTCATCATAATGACAGTAATTAATAAAAGACAATTCATGAAGGAAATAAGTGAAATAAGGCTATAATAAGAGCTAGCATACATAATGAAGAAAGCAGGTTCCAACTTCATGCTGTGCATTAGGTTCCGGCTGTAAGCACTCCTCCACCAGGGACAGGAAGTTTTTGTGAACTGCAAGAATATCTTCAATATTTGAAAACAACATCTGCAAAAGAATAAAACATACATAAATAAAACATCAGATACAAAACAGAAGAAATATGTAATTAGGAGACTAACCTTAACTGTCTCTTCTGTGACATTTTTATCCACTTTGGCTGCAGCCCATTGGATCATTCGGTGAAGGAAAGCCTGCATGAAAAAAAGACAAATAAGGAAAAAGTTATTTCAGGAAGACTTGAACAACTTTTGGCATTTTGCGCTTATAATCTGTTTCCTAAATTCCTTATGCTTTGGATATAGAGTCACATCAGGATATCATTGGGAACCTAAGTATTTTATTTACAAAAAACTTAGTAGTCCTGTTATCCTAACATGACATAAAACCCTATCCACATAGTGTTAAAAAGAGTTAAACAGTGAAATATTAATGAAGCTCAGAAATTGAACACTGTCTGAAGTACCACTTCCACCCTGCACTCATAATGTTATCAAGCAAGAGCAAAATGAGTCATTTTCAAAATATCACTCTAGCGCTTTACAAATTAACTACAAGACAAACCAAAATAAGCCACTAATTTATAAATTAAAAGTAGTCAGGAGATACTATTATGAAATGTAACTTCTACCACAGTAACCACAAGTAAGATTTTTGATGTATTAATAATGAAATCTATTGCGAAGTAAATTGGCTTAACAGTCAGCTGCACCTGGTTTTGCTTAATAAAAATGTTCACTCTCCCCTTGCCAGAAAACACATTCTTGGGGATCGAATGAGAAGTTAGTAATCCCACTAATGAAATACCACAGGAGTAAGTTTTCATATACTTAGTATTCAAGAACTGGAAACAACAAGAAGACGACAGGTACAGTAAATCATTCTAAAAGACATAAATCACATTTCAGGTACAAAGGGTATAATTAATTTTTATGAATTAATTCCACTACAAAGACTTGGGTACGTTCTGAGCATTTCGACAGACAGCAGACTAAAATCTGACATTGACAATTCTTCACGCATATTCTTTAGTCATTAAAAACTGGCACCACAAGTGCACAAATGTCATGTCTTTCCTAACCATTTAGCTCCAAGTCACTGTGCATTGTACACTGTACACGAACTCATCTAAATTCCGGCGTGGTGCAAATTCCATAAAAGAGGCAATAAATAACCCCTGTGTGGAAGGACAGCAGTCTCAGCATCCCTTTTCTTCTCTCTGCTGGGACTTAAACATTTTCATTCCCAAGTGCAGTGATTCTTTCTCTGTTAAAGCAAGCTATGTAACTGGCATTACACATTTATTACTGAAGAGACAAATCTAGCTATTCAGGACATAAAGAGAATTAAGTTTGGAATATTTCCAGCATATTGTATGTTTTATATAGCTCTCTACAGTGATGTAGATTTTCTGCTTCTTTAAACCCCTCTTTTCCCTCTCTGTGCTTTCTTTCTAATGTTTTATTGGTGGTAAAAAACGCCATTAATTCATTTGCAGCAGTTCGCTGCTGGTGGACGACAGCCCTTTATATCCTTCCTTGCTACAAATATCCACAGGGGTTATGGCAAATTTGCCGTGTGCATCGCCTGTACGGTGTACAGCCAATCCCACAGAGAGTGAGAAAGCCTGTTTAACTGTGTGACTCTAAATTAATTTTCGAAAGTTTTCACTAAACCAGCCAACAGTACTCAATATACTTTAGAACTAAGAGGAAAGAAAAAAAAAAAAATCACAAGAACTACTTCTGAAACTCATGCCTGTTTCTGCTATCTGTAATCTCTGTTCCCGTTATTTCCCCACAGACCAAACATACTGCTTGTCTGCACTCATGTTATCCCAGAAGACCTTCATTTCCTAGAACTGTGAAGGAAGGTGAACATTCATTTGGCTGAAGGCGAAGCTGAGCGCGATCTGGGAGCTGGGGGCAGTAGTTATTCTCAAGTGATTCAAGACACCAGCCAAGAGTCATCAGGTCAAGAGGAGTATACATCAGCTGCAGTAAACAGAGTTGTCCAAGCAGCACTGCCCCAGAGCCCACATCTGCAGAGGTTATCAGAAAACGAACCCAGGAAAATCCCAACTCTCACAGAACCCAGGCACAAGTCACTGACAAAGGCAGGGAGACCCAGGATGACTTCAGCCCCTTCCAGCAACTTGGTGCAAGCCAAGCCAAGCCAAGCCATGGCATGTTGCTGTACTCATACTGCAGGGGTGATGCAGACACTACCAGTTTTTCCTAAATATTTGCTATCTGTCCCTAAATGTCTATTTCTTTCCTGGAAATAAAAAAACAAACAAACAAAAAAACCCAAACAAACAAAAACCAACCAACCAAACAAAACCCCATAACACTATGTCCCACAAATCAATTATTGTGACCATTTCAATATTTCAGGGCACTTACATGAGAGCACTATGAAGCCACAAATAGCAAAATAATTGTAATAATCTCTCATTTCTAGAAGAGTGGTGTAAGATAATTCATGGGAGCACAGGTAGGGATGAGGCTGTCTACCTCCATCTGCCTGCCACCAAGACCCATCCTTGGTGGAGTTCACCCAGTGTGGTGTGAGCAATGCAAAGCAAAGACGAAACCCAGGTTTCCATGATGCAAATGCCCCTATCAACTCCCTTCCTCGAACACAGAGACACCACTGACTCCATACACACAACACCTCTGATCTGGGACTATGCCAGGTAGAACAGACAGCTATCATCTGGCAGGAGGATGGAGAAGTAATTGCTTTTGTTACAGTGTAAAATAACTTTAATCCAGCACCGTGACTATGGAAGGATAAATGTCCTTGAACTCGAATGAATATACAGTAGGTCTGAAAGAGAGATGACTATTCAAGAGACTCCAAAAAAATCACTTGAACATCAACTGAAGACAACCAAGAACAGTTCTTCAAAAATCAGTAAACAAAGAAAAAGCAAGTAATTTGTAGACACAGCTTTAAGGAGGCCCCCAACACAGAAATATCAGACCTTAAAAGGAAAATACATAAGAATGCTCATAAAGTACTCAGGAGTTGACAGCTACTCAGCTAACAGAAAACAGTTTATAGACGTTTTGAAGGTACACTACATAAACTATTACTAACAGTACAAAAACCACATATGTAAAAAAAATGAAAGAAAGGCAAAACGGACGCCTCAGCAATTTAGGATTCACTAAAGAACCAGACAACACCAAAAAAAAAAAGAGTCAGAAATTCCCCTCAAATAGCACTGAGTGGTTTCTAAAAATTGTACCATAACTTCAAGTCTTCTGCTCTAAGTTCAGACTCATTACTGAGCACCACATTGCACAAAGGAGCAGAGCATTACAAACTGCAAGGACACAGCTGAATAACCCCTGCTCCTGGACTCAGGAAAAAACAAATAAACACAAAAAACTCCAAAGTAAAGAATCAGCTCAAACCTAAGGCAATTTAATTTATCGTGCACACATGTCCATAAATCATGACTCTGCTTTGTTTCCTGGAGTATCCTGAATGTCTCACGGAGGTTATTTCAAGTTTCATCTACATTAGTGTAGATGTTTCTCAGCACAGCAAGCACAGAGAGTAACACATTATCTCTGTGCATATGGGATTCCAGACCTTTGTCACCTGCATGGCGATCCTCAAGTTTCTCAAAGCTTTTTAAGTGTATTCCTGAGTTTCTTTTATAATACCTTCAATTTTTATTTTTCTGAAGCAACAGTAAAGCCATATAGTTTAAACATCACATAATATTCCAAATTTTCATCTCGTGCTACCAGCATTCTGTGCACATTGCTACAGCACAGGGATTCACCCTTGCAGCGCTGCCCTGGCACTCTCTGCCAGCCAGACTCTTGCAGATTTCCTGAATTCAGAGTTAAAAAAAAGAAATATCCGTGAAACGTTTCAGACGAGCAAGTTGGCCGAGTACCATCAAAAGTAGTCTAAATTTAAAAGGTCAGATGAAGAGGAAAGATAAAAGAGAGGATGTTTGTTACTTACATTAAAAAAATAAACAATCCACTTCCGTTTGTAAATTTTTAGACCTGTCTATGGAAAACTTCGTTATTCTAGGAATATCCTTGAGTCACTCAGATTTCTAAAACCCCTGGCTCTGCAAAGTTTGAAAGTCAAATTAGAGATCTTAACTTCCTCAAGCATACTTCTCAAAATTCCATTAACAGAAAATGGCATCTAAATGATCACTATATAGCTGCTTTGGAGAAGAAATGCCCAAAAATGCTGAGAAAATTCTAAACACAAAGAGGCGCATCTTTAGAAGTTCCATGATTTAGAAGTTTCAAGTTTAATGACCTCGCACACCAAAACATGGGCTACTAACTGAGCCTTTAGGAGTAAGGGAGCAGCTACATGTAAAATATATAACATTTTAGGGCTAAGGTACCCTAACTCTACTTGGGTCCTACCGGGGACATAAAAACTCTATTTCTGGCTATGACTCATCGTCTTTGTACCATGCTGGTAAGGAGGTGGGTAATTCACCTCTACCTTTGAGAAACGTGGCATTATATATAACTATACAGAATTATATAAAACATTTGGAGAAGTTTCCATACTAACGATACCAATGAAGATAACTACATCTTTTTTTCATGACATTTGATCTTGCGAGGCCCCTTCCAATCCCTGACATTCTGTGATTCTGTACCAGTAGCTCCTATTGTGACTCTTTTTCCTAATACTGCTGTAACACACTACAGGCAACACCAGGACTGAAAATTCAAATATAAAGACCGAAAATCCAAATCCAAAGAATTATTAAGGAATCCGTTCATTATGGCAAATAAACACTGATGTGTTTGCCTGTCTGTTGATCCGCTGCCATTTCACGATGCAGCATGTTTCACAGAGAACACACACTGAGTTCCTGTTCTGGCGATTTTACTTCTGGTCTTATCAAAATAAGAGTAGCGTTGTTGGGTTGTTTTTCTCCATAGTTGCATAGTTGCTACAGATAGCACAAGAAGCTGCCAGCAGCACAAATGACTCCTCTGACATCTGGAATGAAATCAGGGAAGACAAAGAAGTCTGCCTGCAGAAGAGTCCCAGGGCACAAAGAGTTTTTGCCTTCACAACAGATAAGAAATTAACTCCTGAAATTATGTTAGAGCACCTGGACCACAAAATACATGTAACTATTTTTCTGAAAGCAATCATCCTACTTTTCTGAGACTAGAAAGAAATATTCTTTTTCATTTGAAAAAAGAACTAAAGAAAAAGTTCCTTATTTTTTTCCCTTCATATTTCTTTTAACATTGTTTCTACCCTTTATACTGTAATAAACAAAACCAAGGTGGACTGCAAAAACATAAATATTTTTTATAAGGTCATTTCCTGTATGTTTTCACTTTAAGAAAAACAGCTCTACTGAAGCACCTAATCTATCATATTGAAGCCTGTTGAATAAAGCTCGTAAGATGCTTTGTCCATTAAAACTGAACAAAATTTTATTTTGCACACTGAAAAAAGACAAAACCCCAAAAGAAACCCACAACAAGGAAAATGTTCATATATTACAATTCTTCTAAGTGTCTATGATAACAGACTCATCTTCACAAATTCACATACACAAAAGCTGAAATACTTGTGGGTTTTGTGTTGCTTCTTTACATTCTTAGTATATCTATAGGCATTTGGATGGTAGAAAATATTTTGCTCTTTTCACAGTATTCCAAATGATCCTAGAGAGAACACAGAGACCTAAACTTGGGAAGAAAACTGCTCAAAATTATAGGTGACTAGTCAAATGCTATTTCTTATAATGGCTAATTGAGCTCACAGACACCAATGCAATATTTTCCACAGCAGCCTGAGGTTTTCCACGCTATAATTAAGGCACATCAGGTTCCAAGTCCCTGAAGAACACCGTGCTGGTTTTGTCGAAGCGCTTTTCCTTGATTTTGCCCCATAAAACCAATTTCAGCAGAGAAGTCTCCGGCAGCAACAGCAGCTGTGGTGAGCGTTGTGTTCTTCCCCTCCTCTCCCCATTAACCTGTGCCAGGAGCAGAGGCAGTGGCCGCTCACACTGGCTTCGGCTGCTGAACAAAAGACTCTTCTTCCCTCTCCAGTCACTCACCAGCTGAGGCACCACCTGTTTCTCCCATCTTGCCTGCAGGACGGGATGAATCACAAGCAGCAGAGGCAGCATCAGCCAAGGTCAGATGTGTTCTTTCTCCCTACTGTACTTAGAGCCACTTTCAAAGCTGCCTGTAAGGACAGGGGAATAGATGGACCACATCTGCAGTATTTTCCATTCTGATGCTCATTTCCTTTCACAACTGACCAAACTATTCCCTTCTCCATCCATCTGACCCAAAGCGGCATCAGTCTGCCGTAAAGAGCATCCCTGGCTTCTTTCCTTCAAGTAAACATGATCTTAGAAGTAAACACCCACACAAAAATGAGTGCATTGAAGAAACATGGATCTTCATAACCTTCTCACACATTATAAGTATGCTGCCACATTATGGGATAATCTTAACACTTTCTCCATCATTTATTATTTTTTTTAATATATTCTGATAAAGCTTTTCTCTATCATATCAGAAAACTTATGTCAAGAGAAGAATAAGGAAACCTTTCCTCATCCTGTCCAATTCCTCAAACACCTTTTCTGCATTTCCCTAGTCACTGACAATATTTTTCAACCTTTTATTGCACATCTCTCTTCATCCTTTCATGCCCACTGAGACTCCTAACTCAGTTTCCTCCTTTGACAAGGAAGTGCCCCCTAACCTGATCTCCCCCACCTCTAAAATCACCTGAGCTATGATTGCGCTTCAATTTTGATCCCTTCCTCCCTTTCAGCTCCACAGCAGATCAAAGCAAGAGATTTATAGTGAAAGTCCAGTTCCCCTCAGGCAGGCGGGAAGTCTGATGTCTCCACCCTCTTCCTTGTACCAAAACTATTCTCAAACAGATTTAGTACAATCTTTTCCTGGCCCAGATCAGAAGATACCTGTTCCTTTTTCTTCACAGATATCAAGAATCCTGTCACTCACATCTTCATTTTGGTAAAATGGGTTTTCTGAGGACTAGCTACGGTCTTACTGGTCAATACAAGTTTGGTTGAAGAATAACGATGGAGTTATTCGCATGCTTACATTTAAGATCATGCCTAAGTAAATTCCCAAATCAAAGGCTGGGTATCAGGGTGCCTCACACATGCTGCTGCAATCTGAAGCTATGTGCAGAAAGCTGCTAGAAGATCATCTAGATTTTTTCTTCATTAAAATATAGCTTAACTAGAGCTTTAGAGAAAGGCCACATGCTGGTGTAAGGGGTGAACCCCACCTGCAAGCTGAGCAGAAGGCAGAGTCTGTCTAATATTTTTGGCAAATATTTTATGCAACATTGGTTGCTGCTAATCCCACTAAAACTGCAAACAGGTTAGATTCTGGTCTCAGCATCACCAACAGAGAGTTTTTTGGCAGGGGTGAGGGGAAAAGATGTATTTGCCTGTCCCATGTGATTTTTGGAACAGTCTGCTGGGATTGCAACAGATAAACCAACCAAATGAGGCATCCATTTCAATAAATGTTTCTAGCATGTTACTGAAGCAGTATAAGATTAACCCTTATTGTAGTTTTAAGATTTCCTGATGAAGAAAAAGACACTCTGGATTGAAAAAGGTTCACATGTATGTGGAATTCCCTCTGGTAAGACATTACGTGGTCCTGTTGGTGCATGTTACAAAGTGAACAATATACCGCTAATCATACAACTGATCTTGTATCACTCAGGTGGGAGTGGAAGAGAAATGACGTCTACAAACCAAGTTTACCTCCCATAAAAGTCAGCAGTTTCCTGAATTTACAGAACACTAGGTCCTTACTGGGAAACCTCCGTGAATTCAGCTGTGCCCACTACCAGCACATCAAAACAAGAAACTAGGAAACCTCAGAGCATCTGTCCGCCTGAAAGTAACAGTATGTTCCCATTAAATTGCAATCATAATTAGAAAACAATCCATATGTTTGAAACCTTTATACTCATACTACAGTTTTCGCTTCTTCTATGCAGACATGTCTGTTTATTCTAATCAATTTTTAAAAATATTGAATTTTAATTTAATTTTTACTCCCAAAATTATGATTTTTCTAAACTTTTTCTTTTTAGTTTGATTTGGAAGAATTCAACATTTCCAAAATAGACAGTTTTTAATTCTACAGAGCAAATATAATTTCTTTTAGCAACTCATTAATTTCAGAAAGTGTGAAATGGTCAAGATGAGAAATATATTTGTCACAAATTACACCCTTGAAAGAATCTTTTAGATTTTCTTATTCAATTTGAGAAATAGCAGTTAGAAATCTCAAAAATATTACAAGTCACTCTCTGAGAATCTCCTTCATCTTTCCAAAGTTCATTAACATGTTTGAAAATAATTTTTAGTCTTTTCTGACTCAAAAATATCAACCAGAATTAAGAGACCTATAATCTTTATTACCAATTATAAGAAAGAAACCAGAAATAACACATCACATCTCTACTTTCAGAATTAAAATTTCAAGTTTAATTCCTATTGCATCTGAATAAGGGAGGAAAGCTGACTCAGTACCAATTAAAATGAATTAAGTCCATAATTATTAAGGCAGCTACTTATTAAAAAAAATTAAAAAACCAAACAACTGTTTTACCTATAAACTGAGAAAACTTTAAACTACTTATAGGTGATCACAATGGAAGCCCACCAAACCCTTTTTACCTGCTCAGTTTTCAACACATAACCCATTTTTTTCTAATATTGGGTTGCACAGTCCTTAATTGTGAGTTTGATGTTTAATATGGTTAGATGCTAATTAGGAGTTAGTGTGTTTGAGAGTTCTACAATTTTTATTGCCAGCGCTGTATAAATAAAACGTACTTCTCAAACCCTATTCAGTGCCAATTCTGGCTGGCATTTGGATTTGCACACTTATGCCAAGAAAAACACGAAGCAGGGAAGAGTATGAAACAGCAGTTTTCTACCCCAGCTTCAATTCTTCACAAAACCTACAGGGAAGCTGTAGTGAGTGCAGTACTTCTAAAAAGTGCCTCCTGATCACAGAAAAAAAAAAAGCAGAACCACCCCATTTAAATTCTTTTCCGATGAGCAGAAATCAGAATGCTTCCCTACATAAGGAAATCTCTCTCATGTCTGGGATACGTGCCCCCAGCTCCTATCACTTCTCATTTAGACAGGACCTGGGATGATCAAATGGTACAAAGTTATCAAGCTCGTATGCAACGATGCCTCGTGTCATGCAACAATCAACTGCCACATTTCTGAGTCTTAATAAGACAGACTTATTTTGGAAAAACTCCCAGACAACGATATGAACTCTGGGTTTTCCTACAAATATACCAAACTGGGAACATATTTGAATTCAGGTAGATAAACCAAGTAGAAGGCCTATATGCCTGACCTAGTAGAATTGCATGAGTTTGCAGTTTTAAATTTCTTCTTCTTTCCCCGTCTCCAACTTTTGTAAGCCTGTGAAGTTCTCAGAATTCCCTTGGAAAACAAGATCTTCTTTACAAGACAATTCTAACACAGAGAGCAGGATCTCTTTATAATTAGGTCAGAAAGCAGTTTCAGCTCTAATGTATTTCTCCATCCAGCAGTAAATTTAGTGACAGACTACTTTTGAAGACAGTGGTAGTGACAGTGTGGGTACTTAAGAAAACACAGTAACACACATGGTTACTTACATGTAAAAGAACAATTTAGACAGACAATTATACATACCTATTCTTGCTGTACTATCATATAGTACAAAAGGTCATTGTCAGACAAATAGACTCCTGTTGCACTTGCATATATCAACTTTAAATCTTTAATATTTGTTTAAACTCGAAGTTCCTATCATCACTCCTAGTTTTCACACTTTAAAATTTGAAATGCAATGTAACACTGTGATATGAATGACCCCCTGCCACCCCAAACCAGAAAATAGCCAGTCTACAAAACCCAAGCTGCATTCACGGCTACCAACAACTTATATAGCACCTCCACCTTATACTGTATTTGTCATATGTTGGAAATGAAACTGAATTAAAGGATTTCGCAACAGCAACACGATCTTCTTGTCAACCAGTCAATGAACTCATCTCAGGGTAGCACACAACACAGAATTCACTCATATCTGGTAAGCAAGGCTGACCAAAGCAATTCTTTCCAGCAAGGCTGACCAAAGCCATGGTAACTAATTAAGGCATGAAGGTCTGGAAAAAAAAAAAATAATAATAATTTCAAAGGAGAAACACACAGTCACCTTATAAGAAGCTGACAAACTCTGCTTCTCCTCATGGAATATTTTAGCTAAATTTTAACTATTTTTTTTTCTTGGGAAATGATCAAGAGTAGATAGGTTGAACAAACTGAACAACAAGCCTATTCTGAGAAACTGAACTGGCTGCAAGAGTAAACTGAGGTTTACTATTTCCATGTACCAGCACATATGTACCTCCCAGATTTCCAGGGCCAGATGCCCAGAGCTTCTGATTCTGGATCTCACAGGAACCAGTGACATTCAATGAAAGAGCAGGACCCCATTCAACTGGAACTTACTCCGGTGTTAAACGATCAAACTGCCACCAGGACTGATTGTCCATTGAAGGTATTTTGATGAAAAGAAACGGGCTTAAAATTCTCCTTGAAAAACTAGAAGTATTTTAATTGAATATATTTTATTAAAGTATTTAATAAACACTGAAGAGGCACATATATACTTACATGATTTGTGACTTTAAATTCCCATTTCCAAAGAAACATTTTCAAGTGTTAAGGAAAAAAAAAAAGTATTGTATAATCCATGGAAAAATGTATGATTATAGCTATGCAGGTCTTGCAATCTGGCTTGAAATACTATTTTTTTTACTTTGAACCGGGACTGAAACACAAAGAACAAAATAAGCAAATGAAGAAACTACCAGCTTCTGAAGATTAGACGCCAACGTTAGTTGTCTCAACTCCATTCCAACAAGAATACAACCGTAACAAAATTTAAATGATTTCATTTTACACAGAGCTTCCCACAAACAAAAGATTGTTACATGCTGCTATTGCCTGCCATGGATTGGTCTCATGAATTTTCATCTGTCTATATGGTTTTGAGCCAATTTCCATGGAAATACAACCATTAGTAATATTTTTTCTGGTTTATATTTGATTCATGAGATGCTTGAACTGTGCAAATGCAAAGAACAGTTCATTTCTTATTTCTTTATTGTCCTGATAACTATCAGAAAGTGTATTTGATTAAAAAAAAAGAAATCAGCTCTTTTTTTCTTCGTGCTATCATCTAAACATCTGCTGAACATTAATCATATCACAGGACATCTACATGCTAATCTCAGTTTACATCCATCAAGGAGGTTTCATTTCTTGAAGGATACAATGATCACCAAGGACACGATTTTAGAAAAATAAATGGACCATATTCACATCCAGAAGAGAGCTGCAGGAATAAAGCCATGCCATTTGAATTTATCCACAGTAGCTGGACTGCCTTACTGTCAAATAAATTTGTAATTTCAAGAAATATGGACCTGGATTCTACGTGTGTACTGGGGAGAAATAACCCCCCACACACTCCCCTAGGCTTTCCTTCTCTCACTGCTCCTTTCCCCTTTTTCTATTCAAGCACAGACTTTTTTTTAGGTCTTATATAGGTCTATGGTCTGTCTTTGGCTTTGATGAGTGCCCAGTGTAATTGCACAATTTCACTGAACCGTCTGTGAAGCATGTGTTCCTCAGGAACACAAAGACTGCACGGCTGTTCTTGCTCCTTTCATTAATTTTTATAAGGGAACAGAAGACAAAACCTGATTAACAGTGCAATTTTCACTGCCTTCCTAATGAAATTTTTTGTTTGAATGCTGGGACCTTTAGATGAGAGTTCCTATTATTACCTTCTCCTGAAGTAAGAGCCTCATTCTTTTAGGTTATAATCAAAAGCTTTAAACCATCCTTCATTTGAAGCAGAGAAGATTGGGGATTTTTTTTTTTTTTTCTCTTTAAGATATTACATCTGTAAAAAATAGTAAAAGGAAAACTGCCTCTCCCAATCAGTCCGCAGGGACAGTTTGTAAGAGCACTACTTAAATCACACGCATCACCCTCCTCACCAAACCGCGTGCACCGCAACTGCAGACAACTATAAGCGGAGCAAGTTGGTGTCAACTGCCATCTGTTAATACTCAACCGGAGTTTGACAGCACTGAATACTTACTGCTCATTCCAGGACACACTGCTGCTTACCAAGACACCCACATCGATTACACAAGCTCAAGTCTCACCAAGTCTTTCCACATAAGGTTACACAAGGATACGGAACTTTTTTTTGTTCTTATTATTTTTATTTCATTCATTAATTTGCTGTGAGGAACCTACTTTCAGCTGCTACTCTGCAAAGAAAAAACTAATTGTCTAAACCATTCAAAATCCCAGACACCAGACTTCTAAGAACACCACAAGGGAACAATGGTGTTAGCGCGACCAGGAAATCAAGAAACTATAAATAAATATCAAGTATTGTTTTCCAGCATCTTCAATAGTTTTGGATCCTGCAGGCCTTCCTCTGGGTGAGGAAATGACGCCTCCGCAAGTTTTTCTTATGTCCATAAGAGACCACTGCAGTTTGCCATATCTGGGCAAAGTGAAGGCATCGAACTTGCCAGGGACAGGGACAGGCCCACCTGCTGGGCAATAACACAGATTGCCACAGATGACCACAGATTCATTTATTGACTACAAGGTGCTGCTACTACAAAGCCTGATTTCCCCCTTTTAGGGAATGGGGTACAGTTGCCTCAGAGATGACCAATCCATCTGAGCAATGGCACTGCAAGAATGTACTGGTAGAGATAGCTTGAAAATGCAGGCAAAATAGCTTCAGGAGCAATTCCATGGCTACGGAGCAGATTTAGGAGGAGAGCTGATACCAAGGTCAGGTCTGACAGTCTTCAGGTCTGTACATGATCACAGAATCATAGAATAGTGAGCTTTGAAGATCCCTTCCAACCCGAACCTAGTCCAACCCCCTGCAATGCACAGGGACATCTTCAACTAGATCAGGTTGCTCAGAGCCCCATCCAGCCTGGCCTTGAATATCTCCAGGGATGGGGCATCTACCACCTCTCTGGGCAAACTGGGCCAGTGTTTCAGCACCTGCATTGTAAAAAATTTCTTCCTCATGTCTAGCCTGAATCTCTCTTTTAGTTTAAAACCATTACTCCTTGTCCTATTGCAACAGGCCCTGCTGAAAAGTCTGTTCCCATCTTTCTTATAAGACCCTTTTAAGTACTGAAAGGCTGCAACAAGGTCTCCCCAGAGCCTTCTCCAGGATGAACAACCCCAACTCTCTCAGCCTGTCCTCACAGCAGAGCTGTTCCAGCCCTCTGATCATCTTGGTGGCCTCCTCTGGCCCCTCTCCAACAGGTCCATGTCTTCCCTGTGCTGAGGGCTCCAGAGGTGGATGCGGGACTCCAGATGGGGACTCAGCAAAGTGGAGTTGAAGGTCGGAATCACCTCTTGACCTGCTGGTCACTCCGCTTCATGCAGCCCAAGATGCGGTTGGCTTTCTGGGCTGCAAGTGCACATTGCCAGGTTATGTCCAGCTTCTCATCCACCAGTACCCACAAGTCCTTCTCCACAGCGCTGCTCTCAATCCCTTCATCCCACAGCCTCTATTGATATCACGGGTTACCTTGATCCTGGTTGAAACCTATTCATCCTCCTTCTTCCCTTAGATCCTGCCTATAGGAAAGACCAGCGGCAGGGAAGCAAGTAAGGCAGCAAGGCCAGGGCAAGATGTTCTACAGTAACATCATTCCAGATGTGCAGTATTCACAATTATACCAAAAATGAAGGGAAAAAGAAGCAAAACTTGTGGGAAGACAGGTTTGTTTAAAATTATGAAACACAAGCCCAGAAGAATAATTAATACTTCACACACACAAATGAAGCAGACACTACAGTAACAGGCTGAAATCCTGTCAGAAGGAAGCTAAAAGAAAAGCAGATTGCTTGGTCTTTCAGGTTTAATCATACTTTCCCCAAACTGCCTGTGAAAAAAAGTTGCTAATTGCTAGACTTTGATTTTTTCCAGTGGCATGTGAAAGAAACTGGGACAAGCACAGAGGAGAGTTGCCAAATCCACCAAGCTAGAAACTTTCCACGAGCATTTTTTTCAGAAGAGATGGAGTTTCATTTCAAAACATTTTTTTGGCCTCTTCTACTGTAAAGATTGCAGTGCAACGATTTACAGAAGGGATGCTATCTCTATAGATAAACAAAACCATCATTCCCGAGAGATGTGACCTTCACCTTCCATCCTAAAATAGTGTGGTCAATCACATAGCAGCAGCCCACATCCTTAAAATATGTTTGACTGAATTATGGCAGTAAGTGCTAGTCCTGACTTCTTAAGTTCGCTACAGACTGCAACTAACTACAAGAATAAAATACACAACTAAACCAAACAGTCATATTTGTCAGAAAACAAATTCCAGCAACTAAATGGTGACATAGTGGTATGTACTGTTGAATTTATTGTTCTTGTTTAAAAGAAGAGCTCAAAAAAAATGCATGAACTGACTTATCGCTACATCAACTTGAGCATTAAACTACATGCTTCCAGGAAGTTTATCATCCTGTTTGCTGACTCTAATGTGGCTTGTTGTGTTTTGATACTGTGTTCCTGTTCCTTCAACTCACATCCTCCAAACCAGGCAAGCATTGGAGTCTCACTGCCTGTATTCCAAACACTTAACCAGCCCATAAGCCTCCTCTCCCAAAGATGCTGTAAAGAACATTGTAGGGCAGAAACAGCTTCATGTCTTCCCTCAAATCTGAGAGAAACACCAGAACTGTGACTCATTTGGCTAAAGAAGAGTAACAAAAATGCACCTATGTGAAAAGCAACCTAAATACACTGGACATTTACTGACAAAACAGTGCAAATACTTAGGTAACAGGACGTTAATCTGATAAATTGTCATTTAAAGAGAAAAACACTGCAGGTCCAACAAGCAAAAATATTTAAAGTTTACAACTAGGCTCCATTGGTTGGATGTTATGTTACATTTTAATCCTATTTTCAACATTATTTTTACGGAATTTCCTTTCTTATAATACACTGCTTCACCAGAACTACTAGCAACAAATATGCATAAGCACAAATCCACAATACAGTCTCAGCCCTAATATTGCCAGTATCATTTCTGCCACAAGGATAACTCTTTGACGACCAACATGGGATACTGCTCACTACATAGTTGGTATTTTCCTATCATTTCAGTGGTTTTCTGCAAATTCTGTTCTAAATCTGGGATAACAGGATTAACTCTACCACACAAAAGCTAAGAAAAATTTAAATCCTTATCAGTGATTCTGTAAGCCCTCTCTCGATGACCAACTCAAAAGCAGCAACTTTTGAAATACAATAGCCACCCTTTTTAAAAAGAAAAATCAGCTGAATAACATGAGTTCAAATGTTAGCATGAGAGAAAAAATAATTTGGTATTAAAGAACATTTCTTTCTCTCCTTTATATTCTCTGCCATTATCTACAAAGCACAATTACCATTTTACTTTCTGTGTAAATAAACTCAGCATCCAGGACTAAGACAACTGAACAGAAATAAAATTCCAAGGAAGTCTGATAACATGGCAAATACTGAGCGCTTTCCTTCTGAACCCTGAGTGGACAGGCATCCTGGTTATATATAATAGAGAAATGCAACATCCATTGTAACAGAAAAGCCTTCGACAGATGCCTCCATGTAGTGTTAAGGACAATATGGCAAGGCCTTAGCACACAGAGTTGTCATCCATGAGGGTGGTCTCATTTTCTAAAGAGACGGGTGACATCCAGATATTGTTTCTCAGCTATCCTTTTAGACAGCAAGGACACTTCTTTTTCATTGTCATCCAAAGAAATGGACCAAAGGAAAAGAGCACAATTTCCTGCCTATTTTGAAAAACCAGAGTTCACCTAAGGAACAAAGGAGGGTGGAGACCCAACACTACAGAGTCCTTCTGGACCAGAATAAGTGATCGGAAACAGGCAACACTCATAGCACACTGACTTAAAGCAACCAGATACGGTTCAAATAAATAAACCTAACAGACAAATTTTAAAAGTCTCCATGCACACAAGAGGTGGGACAAACTGAAGCCAAACACCCAGTGAACACAGAGCTGCTCTTGGCTGAGCATCAGCACGCTTTGCAAGGCAAGTGCAATGGAGGGTTTAGTGGCCAATGTACTTTTCCTGGTCATGTGATTATTATCCAGCATTGGACTGTGCATTTTCAGACAAAAAGGGGCCTTTGCCACGGGCCAAGGCAGGAAAAGGATCAGATTAGCAGCTAGATGGGACTGGGAAGTCAACCAAAAGTCCAAATCCTGTCTGTCACACAGCTTGTAAACAGGTAACAGTGACTAGCATGGCTTTTCATAAATATGTTCAAGAAAGCAGAACTAAATCATTCTGTGAATACCCCACAAGACTCTGTATTTTTGGTTCCACTTCCAAAACCAGCCATCAATTTGGAAAGATTTCATAACACACTCCCATTTAGCAAATGGGCAAGAACCTTATAATTGCGCAGCCAGCTTCTCCCGCAATACCCATTTTTGTCAAATTTCTTCTGCGCACAAAAAATTCCAGCAGCAAAATTCCGGATTAGAGCACACTGTGATACCAGAAGGGCTTCTGAATGCAACTTGCACGAATCTCTGTGTCAGTCTGTCATCCAACCCAATAGTTACTTGACATTCTTCATTTGAGCAGTATGCAAAGGTCCAGAAATTTCCCAAACTAAAGAACAAGCAAAGTTGTCCACAGACATGAACGTCCTGCTCCTACACGATCAGATACTTCTATGCTCCTCCCAGACCACTGTTATCAAGGAAACCGCTGAGAAAGCACAACAAAACAAATCTCTCTTCTTCCTGACGCATTCAGGATTTATTGGAACTGAAGGCATGTTTCCCCTCCCCACACAACAAGGCAAGAAAAAGGGACCTGCTTGCTTCTTGTCTTCGCCTCAGTTCCTCCATTATCTACAACATGAACAAAACAGGGCAAGTTCTGCAAGAGCACTTTTTCTAGTTTTCTCCATGAACTCCACAATCTAGATCAAACTTTTGAAGTTTACATCTTGCGTCCTTCCTTCTCAGCAACTAACCAGACCACTGGTTTTCCAGTGGGTCATCACACAATGTAGTGTAGGACACGCAGATGGAAGCTCCTTAAAGTCCAAAACCTCCTCTGTATCCAGTGGGAAAAGTCAGTGCATACCGTTGTTTGTGAGAAAGGTGCTCCTGGTAACTCATATATAGTCAGCTCACTGAGCTATGGGCTATTTACAACTTCTTTAGATTAGGTAGTTAAATTCATACAATTCAGATAAATTAACAGTCTGAACGAACCTGGCCCACAGTACCGGACCAGTGGGTGCAACGTTCACGTGAAAGCTCCCACGATCACCACACAAGAACTATCAGCAGTTCCTTCAGGCTATCCAGTCTCACCATTTCCAGTTCCGTGAAAATCTTCACTAAGGTCTAATGTGTCTCGTTTCTGAGATTCCTGGGATTCTGAGATTCTCTAATGAGACAAGCCAAGTAGACACAATCCTCCCAGCTCCTGTGTTTAGACTATGTATGTGCCTTGCAATCCTTCTGAATGCAAACGGATTAATTTTCAACCACAGGAAAACATCCCTGGCTTTACTGTTTGCCTCTGGTTGGAGCTAGCACAAAACTGAAACAGCTTTGATAGGCAGGACCTACACTCATCTGCTTTTGCCTTGCTTCCATGAACCAAGTCTTGCTCTCAGAAAAGTACTACATGCCTAGTCACCAATTTTAGTGAAAAAAATTACTTCAGAAAGGTTAACATTTAGTCATCAGTTTCCAATGTTTATCTTGAATTGACAATTTTTATTGACCACTTTATGAATAACTTGCACCGCATTGTGCTAAAAGCTGACTTTCACTGTGTCTCTGAGTACGCAGACAGGACTATCTCTCCAAAGTGTTTTGCTAGCAGCCTTCACACTCACAGAAGCTGATACAAATACATCAACTGTTATCAGATCCACTACCACGGTCAATAAAATCAACACATTCCAAGTATAAAATAACAATGGGTTCTCCAGCAATTTAAAACCAACCTGGAACATGGCAGAAAAACAAATCTCAGTAACAATTACTAAGGCTTCAGAAGCCCATAGCAAATTTCTGGCCTAGTAAGTTATTTAAATCAAAGAAATAATAATCATTAAGCACTTTATTTACAATTTTTTTTTTCTATATAAAATATAAATACTTCCTCATCAATCATTTTGAATGAGCTTTCCAAAGAAGTAAACAGTACAGAGGGGGCAGAGGCAAGGGTGTTACCTGAGACATTAGGATCTAAGCATAACAGCCCCTGTTACATAGCCTGAAACACCAAATTTGTTACAAAGTGGAATAATTTCTCACTGACTAAAGCCACCCTACAGGGAGGCTAGACTGCCAGATCATACAAATTTACAAATGCACTGTATCACATGAGGAGGCCCTACAGGTGAAACCAGTCAGGATATCTTTAAAATTATGCATAATTGAGAAGATACTCTGTTCTAGGCCATTGGGGTTTAGTTTTGTGGTACTGTTGCCATTGTAGATAGCTGGTTTGTTCCCTTGGTTGGCCTTCCGAATGGTCTAGTCCTACTCCTGTAGTTCTCATGCTACGAGATGAACCTCACGGGAAAATAACTGAATTCAGCCACATATTTTTAATAAATACATCATGTTACCCATTTAAAGTATGCTGTCTGTTAAGCTAGGATATGCTAAGTAAAAAAATAAAGCAAAATGTCACTGCTGGATCTTGTCAAGATATCATCACTTGCAGCACTCCATCACGCACGCCCAGAACAGTAACACTTTTTTTTAGAATTTTGGTTAGATGATTACAGCATGTTTTAAAGTCCACTTGCATGACTCCCAATTATCTGGCTAGGTTTGTAGTGGGTTAGAACTTCAGGATCAAGTTATTTTGCTAATTGGGTATTTCAGAAATTTTAGACACACTTTTATACACTCTTGATGGAATATATTCTTCAAACATGAACTTTAAGTCAAAGCCTATGCAAGGCAAAATCCAGCATCAACATTTTACTCTATCTTTTTGCTTATCCATAGGGCTATATTATAAACATAGCAGATTCGAGTCTCAAAAGCTCATAAAAGTGCTGGTTAATTAGATATTTGGGATGCAAAAAGAACTGCTTTTCCACATAATTTAATGTAGTATTTCAGAAAGGGAGTAATCCTTTACAGGGTGCATTAATTTAACTTGGAACCACTGGCATGTTCCTCTTTTTTCCCCCCATCACAACGCAGTCAGATTGAGGAACCTTCAAGGTCCAACATTTTCTCTCAAGCTCCTGAAATCAAAGCCCCCAAGAAAGCAGCCAGAACAATAAGGACGTGCTGATGCAAGCAGGAACTCAACTCTCTTTTTCATGTTAGAGAAACGCCCCTCTCAAAGAGGCATTAGGTCAGAGACCTCAAAGCTAAGAGGCTAGCAGATAACTCCAGGCTGAAACAATGTCAAAGGCAGTCTCTCCTTACTGTACCACACCAGAGAACACCCAGCGCTAGTGACGCAACATCAGAGAATCAGTACTTCAGTCTCCTTTCACGCATTAGTCAATTATCTTTGCAGTCTGCAGAAATGCAGAGTTCCGGATTAAGTCTTACAAAACATCCAGGTTACGTCTTAAAAGGAAAATACCAACTCCTGTGACACAGAAAAGAATCCTTAAATCATTTAAGACTTACAAGCCATGCTTTCAGAAGCACGTCCATAGCACAGAGGACAGAACCTCAGGCTGCGCTTTCCCTGGGTTCTGCTACACCAGCCAGCCCAGCACAGCTGTCCAGACAGGGCAATGGGACAGGGCTCTATTCGGGAGCTCTGATAAGGTGTCCACGAAGACAGAAAAGAGCTCTATGGTTTCTATTCTGAGTGGGCCCCAGCAACTGTTCAGTCAGTGCTACATATATTTGTATCTATATATATCTATAGCTATCTCCACACACTGTACTTAGTGTTTACTGCAGGCTTTTTCTCCTCTCCTCTCCCTCTCTGTTTTTTGTTCGGTTTTTTGAGTTTGTTTCGCTGGTTGGTTGGTTTTGTGGGTTTTGTTGTTATTATGGGGTTTTGTTCTTTTGGGGTTTTTAAGATTGCCGGCAACACAAGTGCAAAATACATCAGCTTCTCAATGTTTGGAGAACAGTAATTTTGCCTCTGTACTGAGGCACAGTCATCCAGGAGTATGGAAGCAATTCACAAACACACTGAGCTTCCACAACATAATTGTAACAAATAACTTTTTTGACACATCATAGCTGTAGAAGCTGAAAGTGAAAAAGGGACATTACGACAAATTTGCAAAAAAAGCAACACTTTTATAGATATTTAATCAACTGACATTCTTTGCAAATAAAAGTGAGTTCTGAAAAGATGCAATTAAAAGCCATAATTTCAATGAAAGACTATCAATACTGAGAGGAGTAAAGCCATGTAATTCATTAAATCCACTTACGTTCAGATGGAAAACTCACCAGGCCTCATATTCCCATAACAGATCCACGTAACTATAAATGCACCCCAAATGGAACCCTTAAGTGCCTCATAACTCCAACCAGTGCAGAACACTGACACAAATCTGCAGCAAAATAAACTGGAAATATCACACCTTCTCTACAGAATTTTAATATGGCTCCAAGGAAACACACAGGCAGGGCCTTGATGAAGTAACATACTGTCCAACTTCAGCACAAGGTTTATGATGGACACTTCTGCTCCCCAGGCTGCATGCAGCTCTGTGCAAGTAATGGTCTCATTAATTCAGGTAAGAAAGAAGAAACTTAAAGAGCACAGTCAGTGGTTGTACAACATTCCCTGATGTTCTTACAGGAAATAAGGCACATCACTGTCTCAGTCACCCTCCGCTTTAAGCGTGGTACACATCCCTTTGATTTTGTCTTCCTTTAAAAAAAAACATAGCAACAAGAGTATTTAAACAAAAACAAACAAACAAAAAACCCCACCACCATAAAAACCACAAAAGTCCTGAAACAAAAACACTCAACTGCACGTACTTTCCCCCCAACACAGAAAAGATGGGAAAGCAAAGACCATATGACAAATGTTAGTCACATCACTTAGTATATAAACAGAAGACAATCACCATACTGTCCATGATACAAGAATTTACATGGGGCTAGAAGCTTGAGACCACTCTTACTATCCTACGTGGGTATCGTTTAGCAAATAGTTCTACAACTGATTCACATATTGAATTTCCATTGGTGTCCAAGTTTTTTAGAAGCACGGAGCTCTTAAAACAGTGTTTAAGGGTGCACACACTAAGTCACTAAAGATGCCTATTCTGGAAATCCCTTAATTCTTGCATCAGAATTCAGCTGTTTGTATCTGTTTTCTCTGTATGTTTCTTCACAAAATTTGCAGCAAGTCTGAAATGCAGAAGTTGCCAGTATACTTCTTACCAATTGCTAGTTTTTTCCTCTAAACTGCATAAAGGACAAGAATAATGAAATATCCCAGATTTCAAAGAGGTACTTCTGTGAGGATTTAAAACGACTTTTTATATAAAGTTTTTTGCTTTAGAAATGAATAGATTTTTAAGCAAGGTTTTGAATGGTGGTGATTCTTATGTCATTAGGTTGGAAAGACCACCTTGTCCCTTTTTTTTTTGTAAATAATCGGTAAGAAGTTACAATAAAATGCCACAGCTAAAAAAAAGAAGTCACAGAATCATGCACATTAACCACACTACCAGTTAACTGCTTCCATGGAACTGTGGGAGCACTGGGCAGAATGGTGCGCCCTTCCTGAATTTAGAGATCAGTCCCATAGACACCAGACCACTGTGGATTACATTTAGCACATGGATAAAGCAGAGAGAGATGCTCTGTAGATCTATAAAGGACATAACCACGGTAATAGGTTTCTCCATGTATAACATGTTTGATGTAACGAGATAGATTCATTTTTTTCCATCCATTCCTAATCTCAAGACCATAAGGCTGTGAAATACACCTTTTTGGAGACAGTAGCTGTGAGAAGCACTTCCAAGACTACTGCTGAATCCCATCTTCTTCCTATGAACAATTCAAAGTCTCCAGAAAAATATGATCTATTGCAACAGCAAATGAAATTGAGATGTGAAGGTTTCCTTCCTTCCTTTAAGCGAGTTAAAAATCTAAAGAAAAACAAACTGCAACTATTCCCCCTGCAGACAACACCACAGGTAAGGACACGTGGGAAACAGACACCTTTGCAGCAGGAAGATTCTCCATTTGCTTTTTCCACACAACGCAGGAATTCAGCACCCTGAGAGAAGAGTGCAGATAGTTTAGGCTTGAACTCTATGTCCAACCTTGCGATCAGAGTCAGGGAGCCTGGCACCGAGTCACTCCCAGCCTTTATATTAAAAAAATAATAAAAATAAAAATCAGAGGAACTCTACAGTGGATTATTAGAGGGTTTTTTTTCTTTCACTCCCAAAACATAAGTATGAATGAAATGCCATTTCTTCAAAAGGACTTGCTTTCAATGGCCCTCTTAACCTGCACAAAGCTCTACTTCTAAGAGCAACGTCAAATGATGACTAGTATCATCATCTGCCCTATAAAGCACCAGTATCTGAGAATTCTGTCAACTGGCTTCACAGTTTTCTGACCCACATAAACCAATCCCTTCAACAGGGATTAAAGAACTGGCTAAAGAGGTGGGTAGGTTGCCAGAGATGATCTTTAAGGTCTGAAGATAACAGCAGCTGCTTTGGGTTTTCTCAAGGGCAGCACAGCCAGCACCCACCTTTGACTTTTTATACCACTTACTAACATAGTCTAAAGTACTAATAGTTCCCACTTCCTTTTGATAACCACATGATCTTTTGCTCTATGGTATTATCTCACATATATCCGCCCTACAGAAAAGTCCACTGGCCGACAATGGAAGGAAGACAGCACCGCCAGGACATCTCTGTGATGGGGCTGCCACCCCTGCCTCCCACATCTTTTGGTAGCAGGTGGGGATGTTGGTACAATAAAAGGAGGAGCTGAAGGTATATTACTGTTGCTTGTTTATAACTACAGCAAGAGAAGTTTTAGTTATTTTTTTTTTCATTAAACTGTCATTTTCATACTGTCTTGAAAGCTAAAAAAAGAACCCACGCGCATGAATTACTACCTCAGAACTGAGGGAATTGTTTGAAGAGCATTTTTAGCAACAGCTACTAAGTAAACGCCTTGTTTCATAAAATCACCATCATCTGCAGTATCTACGGTTCACTGTTAATTAGCAAGCACATATATGCCAGAAATTTCAGAGTTAGAAATGCACCACACATGCCTAGAACAGGCTACAGCAGTGAGTCAACCACTCAATCTAAGGAACTTTGTGGAAGAATTTACCCACTGAGCAGTGTACTTAAGAGCACTTCTGGTCAAAAAAAACTGCAAGAGAAGTTACAGAAAGATTAGGACAGGAAATAAATACTTACCAATGTTAATACTCTGCCTACAGACCAAATTCCAAAGTTTATTAAGTTTAACCATAAATTTGCACTTTCTTCACTTACTGCAGCATGAACTGATCCTTGAAATAAAAATAGAAATTCCTTTGAATTCTTTTTCAATTAACTGACTTTATTAGAGTATTTCATTATGGAAATACTTCTGCCTGTGTGCACAGCTTTATACCCTCAGAATCTGAAGATTCAAAACTATTCCTAGTTTTTAACTCTCTGACTGGACTTTCATCTGATGCAAAAAAAATACTGACACAGAAAAACTCCATAAACCCAATGAACACACCCCTACTACTGCCAAACTCCGTCTGATAACAATAGTATGATAAGCATCAGAGTTTTTTGTTGTTTAAAATCAACTTAAAGCAGAGAACCTAATACTTAGCTGTGATCATCTTATCCTTGTACCAGACAGTACAGGATGCACTTAAGGGCATCTGCATGTCATCAACTGCATCTTACCACGGATTTCTACAAATTAATTACTTTTTAGTAAAACTTAAGTATAATATTTGAAGTGTAACTTCCTATGTGATTTTTTTAAAATAAGTCCTTATAGAAGCAAAATAAAGATACAGCATGTTGAAGCACTATAGTGTTCTTAGCCTCTCTTCCATTTTCATAGGTATATACAGTTCTATGGAGTAGGATGAAAGAGAAACAGTTGAGGCTTTTGGTGTTTTGGTTTATCTGGAAATATCATTACAACGAAGTCCGTCTCTCAGACCACTGGGGTTTGGTGCTGTAAAGAGCACAAACATCAGGAACAGACTGAACTTCTAATTACACCAACTGTAGAGCATGGGACCTCTGTGCTAGAGTCATTTGTTAACAACTTTGTTTAGATAAGACACATGCCTGAAAGTCTTCCTGTTAGAAACGTCAGACCCCTTACGGATCTTATCTCCAGTTCATAGTGAATTTTAGTGGGATACAGTCTTCAGACTCTCTTGACCACATTCAGAAAACCCTAGGCTTCATTCTAAACTAAGTTTAGGAACGACGGTATTCCTTTTATAAAATAAATACAGTCTCATCAGCAAAAATAATCAATATATTCTCTTTAACAAATTCTTGAGTGCTCCACTGAATTTTTCAGGGGTTGAAAAATTCTACAAATATTGAAAATAGACAATTTTGTTTCCAAGTCTATATGCTAAGAAGCCAGATAATCTGTGCAGCATTAAAGGAATAAGTTGTCCCTTTCTGAAGCATTACTAGGAAAAAAAAAAAATTTACTTTACATTTGTAACTGTCAAACTATATTGAAACAAAACAAAGAAAATAATTCACCATGTGTAATGAAGCAATGGGAAAAATCCTCAATCCTTTATGGAACCTGATTTTTTGAAAATGTAAAAAAATGGTGAAATTCTGCAACTGCCTGTTGGATTTTGTAATGATAAAGAATTCAAGTAATTTTACTAACAGACTGAGCTTCATAAGCCAATGTATATGGTTGCTGATACCTCCGACCCTCAGTTCAAGACTCATGGAATCTCAGGCACAACACATTGCATTCTCAAATGTATTAACATGTTGGAGACCTCTTTAAAGCATCACATCTGAAAAAAAAAAAAAAAGTCCAATTCATATCCTAAACTTCAAGGGAGAGAATAGAGAATCATTGCAGTCCAAATCATATTAGAAAGGAAAATGCCAGAGCATAATTATTTTTAATTGGTTCCCCACTAACAATGAGAACACTTCTTACCACTTCAAAAATAAGGCAGAAATATTAGTCTAATCATCGTCATCCAGGGCAGCGTTGCAACCACTGTCTTGTTTTCAAACACTTTCAGGGGTCTTTTTTCATCAATATCTTTTTTATTGGGTGCAAATAATTTAAATATCACCTCTAAATTGTGCCTTAGTACAGCTGAGTATGTTTAAGGGCTAACTAACACAGCTACACAAATATTGCAATTATGAAGACTTATTTCCATTTTTAAGCGTCAGAAGAAACTGCAGACAGCTTAGTGCAATAGAGGGGAAGAAGAATGTCCTCAGATGGCAATAATAAACAAACACCCCTTTATTCTGGTCAGACCTAGTAACGATTGGGCACGACAGTACTTAGCTCATCCTATGAATTTAGATCACTAAGATCTTTTATTCTGATTCATCATCATCTTTAATTCCTTGAAATATTTAATTTTTTCTCATGCATTGCACCCATAACTGTATCACTACTTGAATATCTCTGACCATGTGGTTTGGAAGAAGTTTTAGTACCCTTTACCTATCAGCCAATAAGATGGTCCAGTCTCATTCTATACACAACAATCTAATCTATTGTGGCTTTAATTTCATTTTACAAAACAACTGAGGCCTAGACTAACCCAAAACCTGACTGTATACATCACATGGATCATACAAAACAAGCCACAAAACCATTACAGAAAATACAAAAAGACAGTATTTCAAAAGTGACTGTTACTTAGACATCTAGGTAACAACAGGGAAAAAAATCTGCTTAAATTTCTAGCTCCGCAGACCTAATCAAACTCAGCAAAGCTATGACACTACACGAGAAGATTATTTGCTCCATATACTTCAAGAGCTGATAAGCAAATTCATTTTCTAAGGCACACAGACTACTTTCATCTTTAGAGCACTAATGGTGAATAAGTAGGAATGCTTTTTGCAATTTTTTCAGCTACCCACAGAATTCTGTGACCTTACTGGAATAATTTTTGTCTTCCAATTAACAACTTCCATTCATTAACGTAACTTGAGGGGAGGGGGGAGGGAAAGACAACCAACCCACACGTAAAAAATTATACATCTCTAATTAGAGACATACACAAAAACATTACATATGAATACAGGTATGGATAGTTTGCGAGGTTAAAGAAACCCTTGACAAAAAGCTGATTACAGTCACACCGATCATTACGGCTTTATTCTAAATTCTCCATAGAGTTTTTTTTGTCTTTACAAAAACAACAACAGCATCACCGCCCATCCTCCAAACCGAAATCCCATTAATTAGCTAGGCAGCAAAGTTTCAAAGCATACCAAACGCTTACTAGAGCTCACTCTGCTATTGTGTTTAACTTTGAAAACAAGTCATGATGAGGGAAATCTACATGGAAAGCATCCTTCAGCTACAGAAAAAAAGGTTTTAATCTGCCCAGAAACTGGCAACCGCTCACTGTGTTTTCTATACTTTATGTTATGTTTCTCTGCCCACTGGAACGAATTGGCTGCTATGAATGAAAAGAAACTTTGCATCTAATCAGTGGCATGAATTTAGACTGAAAGCTGCTGTGCAGGACTTCTGTGAAGAGTCTGGGCCCTCTGCCATCCTTGTGCTTGTGAATGAAACGGCGTGAGCCACATGCCCTCCTCCTCCTCCTCTTCTCCCCAGCTGGGGCCTTCACCCTTCCCTTTGCTGGGGGGACCGGGGAACCAACAACCCTTTGCTGGTGAAACGACCGTGACCCAGAAAGGCATTCGGTGCCATCAACGCGCTCGCCCGAGACATCTCAGCTGCGCTTTCCATCCTGCCGCTGTCGCTCCAGGTTTCTAAATCAACTTGTGAACCAACAGCGAGGCAGCGCTCCTGACTCGGTCCCGTGATGAATAGGCCCCTAAACTGATCTCTGACCTCCCTGCATGTTTTTCCTAAGTTACTGCTGACCCCGGAGACTCTGCACCCCGCTGCCCATACAGGTTTGACTTTGTTTTTGTATCAGGACGTACCGATCAAGAAGAAAAACCAAACAAACCAAAGAAAACTTTATTACCAGACAATTGCTCTAACAGCAAAGTCCCTATTCTTTTATTCATTCATAAGAACTACCATATGTTTTTGATTAAAGTACTACAGCCACAGAGTTTTCAGGAGATACAAAATAATGCAAAATCTATTCAGGCTAACAAAATTTCACATTTGTTTCAAAATCAGTGACAGGCATCCTACTTAACCAAAGAAGTTCTTAACGGGCTAAATTTAAAATATTGCTGAATTTGAATAAAGAACCAGCTGCTGTCAAGTAATTAATTTAATTAAGAGCTGAGTCAGACTTGGAGAACGGGCTTTTAAATATTTCAAAGAACACAATGTCTGTTACAGATATGTATTTGTTTAGCTCTCTTCTATAGTTTTTATCTATGTTCAAATACTAGCTAGAACAAGTTCAATAATCCACTTTTAAAAACAATTTTAAATACACTTAAAACAGTAGAAATATAAACCACCACCATTTTCCACAGAATACTATATTAATGGTTTTCTCTCATTTAAAACACAAATTTACTAAACTTCCTAGCATGTCATTCACGTTTATCACTTCAGTTTTCAGAAACTTTTTGATCTAATATCCAAGTTTTCCCATTCCAGGAGAAAAGTTCTTTTTATATATCTGTCCCAAAAAACTATGCAGGTATGTTTCCATTCAAACAGTAAATATTACTAAGCCCCAGGGCTTTTGTATTTTTCATTAATGAACACTTGTACTTTGCTAAACTACTTTGAAAAGTACCCCATTTTACTAAAAAAGTATACTCTGCTGCATCTCAAGTAACCTACAGTAATATGCAAAGACCACAACAGATGAATTCCGAACTGCTGAAGAAGCTTGCGGCTTCCAGCACGAGGAAGGTCACTTATCTCCAACCACACACAAGAAACCTTCTCCAAGCACAGGACCAGTAACAGTCCAGAGGCAGCTTCCTCAGCACCTCTCTCCATCCAGCACATCTGGCACCTCTTCACCCCGTAGTCAAAGAAACATCAGACACCAAAGCTGCTGGAGAAGCATGAGGTATTATTGTACTTCGTCAGAAGTTGAGACGGGACTCAAAAGCTGTCTTCAGAGGAAGATTTCATACCAGAGGACCCACTGTAAAAACAATGGACTTCTACTGTCATCACTCCCATTCCATGTCACATGACAGATCCTTAATGAAACATATTCCCCGGCTGCTGCAAAAAATGGGGGTTGGTCAAGCAAAGATACCATTAGGGCAGGAAGCAGAGTCAGGATTCATTTTTGGCTAACCGAAAGAGCAGGGACTGGCCTACTTGTCCCCGATGTCATAACACTGTAGCAAAACTTGCATCTTTACCTACAACACCAACTAAACTACTTTACCTACAACACAACTAAAAAAAAGTTGTTCATAGGATGACAGTGAAAACAACCAAGAGGAAGAGCAACAGGGTTCACAGAACTTCAATTGACACCAACCCCTGGCACTGCAATGAAGACTGATCATACCCTGCTCCTCTCTGTCCAACTCATTTGATGTGAGCAGTGAAGTACGCTAACACCTACTAATTGTTTGAGTATTTCTAAGCTGAAAAACATATGTTCTGCCATGTAAACTGATACATACCTCTGCATAAGTCATTAGCATTTACATTCAGAGCAGAAGTCTCTACTGCTTCAGCAGACTAACTGGTAATAATAATAGATTAAGTAATCCTCAGAGTTTCCCAGAGCAAGAAGCCGCACTTTCCTAGTGTTTCACAACCATTTCTAAACAGCCAAGGAACAAGCAGGAAGATGTAGGAACACAGTTTTTCAGTCCAAGTTTTCTATGCAGAGTGCACTCAAGTGTTCTTATGCATTCATTTCTGCTTACAATTTTTGGCTTTTCCTGCCTGTCCTGCCTTGCTCGCCATTTCCACTCCCAGCTCATAATTCTGTTGACCTCTCCTTTTGTGCTCCTTCTCCCTGATCCTGCATTTATCGACACATTCATTGAGTGCGTGAAGAGGCACAAAGTCTTTCCCAACCCAGCTTTAAGGTTTGGTACTGAAAGGCTCCAGGCTATCAGAGACATAACTGCTTGGAAAATCCTGCTCAGGCCAGCGTCTCTGGACTGGAATAGGCTCAGTGGCTGCAGAGAGATTGCAGATGAAGAGTAAAATCAGTGCAGTGGTGTGCAGGACGCCAAGAACACCGAGTGCAAACAGATTCTGTGGGCAGCGACGGTAGAGGCTTCTAATTAGCTTCCACCAAGTGCTTCAGAGCTTTTCACTTGGTTGAATTGACTGGATCCGCACACAAGAGTAAAACCCAATTCTCCAACACTAGGAAAATAACCCTACCCCATCCTCCATGTGCCTCCCTCTCCTCCATGTTTAATAAAGTTCTACAAAATATCAAGGTGCCAGCTTCCTGACCAAACACATGCAAAACTCTATTCTTGCCTCTTATCTGTTTATTAAAAGCAAATGTAGCGTGCTTTACTGACTTGGCCATAAAACAATAAAGATAAGCTTCTCATTTTTGCCAAGTGCTTAAACACATGCAGAATGAAGTTACCACTCAGGGTGCTGTAGAAGTCTGTACCATCATACTGTAAAATTAGTGAAATATTAAAAAGTGTAAATACCTCTTTTCACCTTAAAAACATTAAATACTATGAGATCAATTTTTTTTTTTTAATTTAAATGAATAAAGCACTATCTAGCTACCTTTGGTAATCTTGAGCACATATGTATCACTGAAAGGCACCAGTTCATAAACTGTTAACACCTGAAGTGTGTCTTCTCTCATCCCATTGTTATGTTTTCCCTGCACTACCTTTGAATTAACCAGCCCTCTCCTTTTTCCATTTCCAGAACAGTTATCTCACTGAGGTTCCCAAAGCCCGCTGCTCTTTCCCCCAGCAGTATCAATGGCTCCTCTCTCACACCCGTGATCCTGTTCAACAGGGCAGCAGATCAGCTGCTCACATCATGTTTTCTTGCACTACAGCAGGCCAGCCTACCTTACACAGAAGTAGCCAGAGGTTCAATATTTCAGACACATCACTAGGAAACAACTGAATTTATCCTTCATGCTATTCCCCTAACCAAATCCTGGAGATTCGTAGAAAGCTTCCAGTGTTCATCGGTTGACATTCAAACTTAAAGTTACCCGTAATTATCAAAATGCTTGAGCTAAGAAAATAAAATTCCAGACACTCAAGTCTCTCCTCTTGCAACTCTTTATTGGCAGGGCTCACAGTTGCTGTAGCATTTGGTCTCTGTCTGTGGTTCTCCCCGTATTTCACTGAGCATTGACTGCAGATGCCAATCACCAGAATACCCACCCGCAGCAAGAAGTGGCACCGCTGACAGGAACGGCACGGTTTGAGTTCCAGTTCTTCCAAATAATGAAAGCCCGAATGCACCATAAATAACCAGCAAATCTCAGAATAACCACGGCATTCTGAGAATGCTAATCCATTATGTGTTATCTAGCACTACTATCAGAATACACAATCTACAATACACATTAACAGTCTTTTTGGCTAATGTAAATTTGGACTTTCAAAGTAAACATTTATTTAAACTAAGACAAAGCACTTCCATTATGACACGAGAGTTCCAGGATAATGTTAACTTCTTAGTGGTTTTTTTTGAGCTACAAGTACGTACAGTAGCTCCTGTAAAAGCCTTTAAAAACACAGACACTAAGTACACTTCTGGAAACTTAAATATTTTATTCATGGTCAGTTAAAATCATTTTTGTGGTTACCAGAGGGAGGTGACAAAAACTGTCATCTTTTATCCACACTAGGAACAGACAGAAAAGACTGAAAGTAACAAAATGGAATATGTATAAAGGAATTCTTTCCAGCATAAGAAGTTTTCAAGGGAAATCTACACCTGGAAATTTATAAACTAATCTGATGAAAATCTTGGCTGCTGATGTAACATCAATAAAGAAAAAGGGATCATAAAAGGAAAAAATCTATTGGCCAGCATTTAGGAAGGGTATTTGACTTAATATGGTAACTGAGGGAAAAAGAGACAGAAAGCCTCCTCACAAGGGTGCTCTGAATTAGTCCTTGAACTATTTTCTTTTCCCCCACTAACTACCAGATAAACAACTCCTAAAATAGGCATCTCTAGTAGATGCCTCAGGTTTAGGACAGACATCCCTCCATATCTGCATATATACATCTTAATATTACAAAACCATAACTCCTTTATTATTCTGATTTAGCATTGCTTTGTCCACCTCTATCTAAAAAGAACCTGGAAATAAAACTGGTATTAGATAGACTGGGACCAACAACCTTTTCCCTACCTCCCTCCAGAATCTAAGGTAATTTTGTTTTCCTGTAATTTCCAATTAACAGGACATTCATAAGTATGAGCACACAAATTTAGAAGTTTATTGTGCAAAAGCTTGTTTACAGAAAATTAGGGGCAATCGAGACGTATTTACATTCTTCCATTATCAAATTACTTCTCACCAAAGCCATTCTTTCTCATTGAGGGAAAAATTCGACACAGGCTTTTCAATTAAAAAAAATCAGAGCCTCTGTGGGGCAAGAGCAGCAGCATCTAATTTCTCAAGGTCAGGTGGCAAAGTCCTGAACAGTGGTCATTAAAACAGCATTACAAAAAAGATAAAACGATCGAGTGTAGGTACACATAGAGGCTGAGATGAAGCTCTTTGCCCAAGCCCTGTCCTCACGTGAGCAGGTGTGAGCAGCACGAGCGCTGGCAGACAAACTCCTTCACTCTGCACCACAACCACTGGAGATCTGAAAAGAATCTGAAATTCAGCCAGCAGTCTGGTTCCTCAGCCCTTTGTTTTAGCCTGGACACACCATCAGGCTACAACATAACTTATGTTAACTACCCTTTTTTTCCCCCCATGATATTAATCATCCCCTAGAAAGAATGGATTCAGATGGAAAGCTGATTTTCCCCTCTCCATACTCTGGACACAGCCTATACACATACAGCTATAGAAACCCAGAGGCGTAAGGACCAGCAATGGCAGGTTGATGGCTTCTATGGACACACCTGTCCACAGGGATCACCTCGGGATTTCACAAGGATTTTGAAATCTCTTTACACCACTTAGCAGGGAATACTCTCCCAATATTGGCTACAGCCCTTAAATATTTTGAAGCACCACCTTTAGCTCTCAAGCTCAAATACATTAGTTAGCATTAGTCTATAGTGCTTTTTGAACTACTTTATTGTACACTTTTAATCAAAAAGAGAAAAACTATAATATAACACACTCTTCCCATGGATTCAAAAGATGGGACCTGAATTAAAATATCAATGAGATGTTATTAAAGTCCATGGACCAAGTTGTTTTTTTTTTTTTAAAAAAGGAAGGAAAAAAAGACAAGCTTCCAGAGAAGAAAATACGTATATAATATTAAACAGGCATAAAATAAAGGGAGAAAATGAAAGGCTTAAAATTTGTTTTAGCAATATGTTTCTCTAACAAAATATGATAAACAACTATATTTATATGAGGTCTGGTAATGACCCGCCATGGCTTTACAATCCATGTAATATTTTGGGAGGTGTGTGAATCAGAATTAGAGACATGTTAGGAACGGTGGGCTAGATACATCTGTATATGACAGTCTACTAAAGTAGAAACCTATTTATAAAGTGATTTGAAAAGTCTTTACATAGAAGGTCGAGATTTGACAGCACCTGTGGTAGCCACTTTAAGCTTTTCCTGTTGTAATTTACTATTTCTAAATGCAAATACTGAAATGTAATCAAGACAGGTAGAACAGACAATAAACGCATGTGAAACGTTTAAGAGAGCGAAGCACGGCTTTTCAATGGAGATCACAGCAACTTCACACGTTAATGAAAAACAGTTCCTTGTACACTCAGACTGAAGAAAGCTTCACCTTCCTCGGGGCCAAAGACCTCTTAGATATCTGCAGAAAACAGGAAACTTTCCTTCCCATTGTTTCTGTCCGGCCTGACTATTGTAACAGTTCAGTATAGCTAAACATGGGAAAAAGTCCCTTTATTTCCTGTGAGGACAACCTCACCGCATATGGGAAGAAATTAACACACTCGTACAGAATATAACTGCCAACTTCCAGGCATTATTCTTAATAAACAGAGTCTCACGCAGTGTCAAAGAGAAAATGAATGAGGAGTAACCTTAAAGTAAACAAAAATAAAAGTTATTGCTATCAGGTCTTCACTTTCCTGCCCCAGCCCACATAAATAACGCTTCCAGGTATATTACAACACGCTTAAATGTTGTAACCACATCCAATTAATTTTTTTTTTCCATTCATTAATTGCAATATTATTATTAATGGTAGTTATGTGGTGTTTCGTGTAACTGAACTACAGAATGAACATCTTACTAGAAAACAAACCTTCCTACTTAGAGAAAACAGCAGAAACTAACCTTCTATTTAAAGTCTCCTATGCAATTCTAACCCACAGGAAGATCTCAAATCTGCCAAAAATATTTCCAACACTATGAGGCAATCTAAAACCTGTCACTTTCAAAATGTTAAATCAGCCACACCACCTGAAAGCCTGGAGGTCTCTTTTACTGGTAACCTTGAGATCAGCTAAAGACAGCTAACGTTTTGCTCTCTTTAATGACTAAATTCTCAATTATCTCTTGATAATTATTGAAACTTACTATTCTATTGTAAAACAAATGAAAATAAGCACACAAGAACCAAAGGCCAAGATGGTATTTTCACATCTCAAGCTGACTGTATTTGAAGATGCCTGAGAAACAGCATTTCTGCCACCTTATTGCAGCCACACTCCAATCATCCAACAAGAGAGTTAACTTCCGGGACCACAAGTGGCACCTAATTCAACACTGCAAAAGCCAGTGGTGCCTGTCCTGTTAACACAAATACAATACCAGGAAATCTCATCACATACTTGACAAGTTTCAAAGAGGTCTTTTGTGCGCTTTCTCATTTTTCAAAGAACCAGTAACCATTCCCTCTTCCTTTTCTACCGTGTTCATGCCTTTTTTTCTTCATTTCCAGTATTCTGCCCCTCCTATTTCCAGAGCATAGTTTCTCCAGAAATCCCACACTTCTCATTCTTCATATTAATTAGTGTTGCTGACTACTGACATCCTTCACCGAGCGCTCTTTCCACACCTTTTCCCCACACACTGTTTCACGCTGCAAAACAAGTAATTGCAGTTTCAGACTGTGAATTTTAAATCATTGTAACTAGGTTCAAACACATCAAAATAGGAACCGTTATAATCAACACATTTTTGCCAACAAGAAATAAGTTTGTTTATTCCTGTAGCATAAAAATCCATGCTTCGGGATGCAACCAACTCTTGGAAAGTATTCTCTGCATCCTGCTGGTTGTGGAAGCGTTTTCTCTGCAAAACATTGTCGAGATCCTTGAAGAAGTGGTAGTCAGTTGGTGAGAGGTCAGGTGAATACGGCGCATGAGGCAAAACTTCAGAGCCCAATTCATTCAACTTTTGAAGCGTTGGTTGTGCGACGCGAAGCTGGGCGTTGTCGTGGAAAAGAACTGGGCCCTTTCCTTCGACCAATGCCAGGTGCAGGCATTGCAGTTTTTGGTGCACCTCATCGATTTGCTGAGCATTCTTCTCAGATGTTGTGGTTTCACCAGGATTCAGAAAGCTGTAGTGGATGAGACCAGCAGCAGACCACCACACAGTGACCATGACTTTTTCCTGGTGCACGTCTGGCTTTGGGAAGCAATTTGGAGGTTCTTCTCTGCCCAACCACTGAGCTGGTTGTCACCGGTTGTCGTATAAAATCCACTTTTCACTGCACATCACAATCCGATTGAGAAATGGTTCACTGTTGTGTAGAAGGTAAGACTTCGAAATGATGAGGTTTTTGACTTTCGGTCAGCTCATGAGGCACCCACTTATCAAGCTTTTTCATCTTTCCAATTTGCTTCAAAGGCTGAATGACCATAGGATGGTTGACATTGAGTTCTTTGGCAACTTCTCATGTGGTTGTAAGAGGATCAGCTTCGATGATTGCTCTAAATTGGTCATTGTCAACTTCTGATGGCTGGCCACTATGCTCCTCTTCTTCAAGGTTCTCATCTCCTTTGCAAAACTTCTTGAACCACCACTGCACTGTACGTTCGTTAGCAGTTCCTAGGCCAAATGCACGGTTGAGATTGTGAATTGTCTCCACTGCTTTACAACCCATTTTGAACTCAACTAAGAAAATTGCTCAAATTTGCCTTTTGTCTAACATAATTTCCACAGTCTAAAATAAATATAAAATAAACAGCAAGTAATCCATAGCACAAAAACATAGCAAGAAAAGTGCATTAAAACGATGTATAACATAACCACATTTATTTAAGAATGTATTCCAATATCAAACAGCAAATTTCAACAATGCAAAAACTGCAATTACTTTTGCACCAACCTAATACCACTTTCAGCACTAAAAGCTAAATGAAGAGAGAAAAGCAGGGTCTAAGTAAGGTGCCAAGTACACTTTGCAAAAGAAGGATAAGCAGAATTCTTAACATCTTTTGGTACAATAAAAATCATAATTCAGTACCTCAAACATCTTTTACACACATTGGGGGGTTTAATTTTTACCCTCTAAAAACTGTTGTGCAACAGATTAAGAACTAAACCAGGCTGATGATCAATTATACTGACACCAGAAAAATTCATCCCAAAGGCATCTGAAAGATGATCAGAAGTATGAAAGGGGTTTCATAACAGGAATAATTAGACTTGGACTTTTAACAAGAAAAACAGTGACACAAGTACTTAGTGAATTTTTCAGGCAGGACATTTAAAAGAGCAAAAGAAATTATTTTGTGGAAAACACATTCAGAAGTTACTGTTGCCAAGAAAATACAAACTGTACAAAAATACAGTAGGAAAACTCAGAAATTACTTAGTTTGCATCCAGGCCCTACATCCACAATGTCCAACATAGACAGCCCCCAAACCAGTGGGGCCTGAAGTACACCCTCCTTAAATAATACTAGTAACTATCATTACCAACAACAACAAAAAAAATTACCGTGATAGACCTGTTACTAAATCTATCACAGCAATTCACAGGTTCATTGCAACATCTCTCATTTTAGGTCTTAAAAATGAATCTGTAGTATACAATAAACTGGTATTTTATAAGCTTTCAGGAACAAAAAGCAGCAGAAACTGAAAGGAAGGAAGCAGCTATCATTATAAATTTAGGGTGGCCATTTTTATGAAGGCATTCTATGAATCAGGACGTATTTACTGTCTTCCTGCTTTAGATGGCTTCTGCAAAGTAACTCCCCACCAGACAATAAAAGGATAAATAGGAACTAATCAGCAATTAATATTTTACAATTGATAAAGTACTAAGGCTACAGGTATGTGCCACTTTCCCTTCCCTCTACCTTATAATGCGTTGGTATCTTTTTAAGTTTCTTATACACTGCATCTGTTTCAGTCTCAAATGCCTCCATAACTCTTAAAGCAAGGCCACTTTACTGTGCTCACACTACAGAATCCAGGGATGTTGTCTCAAAGCATCCTGTCCTGTGCTATTTCTTCGGGGCATCTGGATACACCATATGCTTAAATTCCTTGGGTTATGTAACTTAGCACATACTAAGCAATAAAATGAAGTGATTTTCCAGTCTTGTTACATAAATTCATAGCATCCCAGAGATCAATAATTTTTGTTATACAGTACATCATTCCAACTTTATAGCTTTGTGCTTTTAGTACCCTTTCTTTTTTTAATTTCACAGTAGGGATTAAAAACATGGCCAGTTAAGTTTACAGTGGAACCCAAGAACATCCTGAAAGTCTATTAAGGGCCAAGGAAATCTTGCTTACCATTCTTCCATTTTGCATCTAGAACTTCCTAGCTTATTTCAGTAAGACAAAAAATGAGAAGCTGATGATTCTTATGGTATCTTTTGTTAAAGAAAATACAAACTAATGAATTATTTCAGGGGTTGATCCACTTTCATGGTGTTACCTAGTAATCAGTATATAATTTAGTTTGCAATCTGGAATTTTTAGCTGAGTAATAACAAAAAAACAGCTTTGTTTTAGATACATATTCATCACATTTTGAACTATCATGCTTTTGGGGGTGAGGGGCAGTGAGGTCACAAATACAGATGATTCAGGGTCTGCCACTAGATATGTCTCAAAGTATCTCGTCTAATTCATCAGTTTGTGCTCATCACAACATAGTCTTTCCAAAACAGATACTCGGCTACCAACTCGCCCTGCACGGCTTGCCAGCAAACTCTTCCTACACAAGCCCCAAGATACACATCTCTGAAGGCTTTCCGTAAGCACAACTTCATCAAGTTAGCAAGGCTAAGAAATTAGGCTTTTCAAAAAACTGGACATTTACAACACGTATAAAAACAATTCTAGCCCAAGTGAGAAAACTCTCTTGCAGTTTAGCCTTTCTGACTTACAGTTCCTGAAATATGCCCAGCCATTTCAGCTGGGGACTCAGAGGTCACAACCACACATATATTCCAAGTGTCACCTTCAGATTTGTCACGCTGTCGAGTACATGACTCTACACACTGTCCCTCAGCCACACAGACCTGGCCAGCCTATAAACTTTGACCAGCCACTACCTATTTATATTTTCTCAATTACTTTTTGTGATGCAAATAAAAACATCCTTATTATCTACCAAGAGGTTGAAGTCCCAAGTACAGAGCATGTCCTATGGTCCAGCTCATACCTAACCAGCTACAACAAGGATTAACTGCATAAATCTCATGGATAGGCCTGCCTGGTCTAGATATTCTCTATGTTGGCAGCCTCTTTCTCCACTTATATTCAGCCTGCCAGACGATTGCTCTGGCCTAAACCATGCTATTCCAATTGATTTATATCCCTCATGAAGCTCTTAACAACTCATCTTTAAATATTACAGAAGACACTATGCACACACCTCAAGCAACTTGGCCCTCCAATACACTGCCACATTCTCGTGCAGATCATCTATAACATGTTCCTAAACACGGATACCTGCGTTGTTTTCCAAGACTTATCTAGGAGCGCTCTGTCTCCACTGATGTTCCTCTGTCACAGTGTGTTTGATTTAGGCATAAGGAGGCTGGGATTGCTCAGTCAACATGTGAGGACACATCTATCCCTCACTCTAGGAACTACTCAATTTAAACAGTCTGAGAAATTACCAGTATATTACACAGGGTAAATCAGAAAAATCTTATTTAATGTAAATTCATCTGTCACTTGATCTAGCTTTTATAATATGCAAAACTGTATTTAGAAAGCAAACATATAAATACATATAACGTATTTAAACTTCAGGTGCAAGTATCAGCAACTACAGCCAGATTTCATTTTAAAGCAAGAATGCATATAAAACTTCCCAAGGAAAGTCAAGGAGTAGATTATTTACTCTGCTCCATTCAGCATAATACTACCCATTTTTCAGGGGGCCTACATCATACAAATGACATTGAAATAAAGAAAGCCACCCATCATATTACTGTTCTCTCCACCACTCTTCAGTTCTAGCTGTTTCTGCTACCCATTCCCCTCCATGAAAATGCTCTCCAGCCTTGAACTTGAAAAGTATAGAGAGTTCATGAGGTATGCCAGATGACTTGGCAGTCAGGCTGCCAAAAGCCCTAAGGAGAATCAGGAGGTTTCATGGGACCTAAAATAAGTGTCAGCCCCTAATACCTCATTTCTGTCCCTACAACTAGATAAACTCAGCTGTGGACAGTCTATGAGAGAATCACAGGAGCAATAACTCTTGCACAAAATGAAGCTGGCTTTGAACAATTATCCTTGCAGTTTCCCAGACATTTTAAGTAGACACCCATTCTTCTAGCATCAATTATATATAAAAGTAAAGGACTGCTTTGCTGACAGAGTACTGAACTGAAAATGAAGACATCAGATTATATTTCTGGCTCTGTCACAAACTTCCACTGAGATGCAAAAATCAAGAGCTGCCTCTACGTTTCCCATTGTAGAACTACTCAGATTTGATTTATTAATGACAGCAAGGCACTGAGAGATCTCCAAATAGAAAATATTACAAAAGCACCAGATTATGTCTCCTGACCAAATATAATACATTGAAAAAAAAAAAAAAAAAAAATCTGTATATCTGTGTTTCCTCTTGGATGTTGAATATTTGTTTGCCAAACAGTATAGCCTGGCCATTTGCATGGCAATTTCAGAGGACAGAGGAGACAAAGTAAAGGTGCAGCCCTGGAAAATGTGTTCTCCTAAAGAGCTGAAACTCCAAGACAGTCTACCTTTTCCCCCCATATCAGTAAATTGAAATACTGATGAGCCATGCAGGTTGTAAGGGACCTGTAGAGTGCACCCAGCTCAAGCACTTGAGCGAAACAGTGTCAACTAAACAGGTTTCCTAGTCTTGCCCGGATGAGCTTTGAACAAGATGTAGATATTCCACAGCCTCTGGGCAACCTGTTCCAGTTTTCAACCATCCCCATGTTAGACTATATTTTTCCCCACAGACTGAGTTGGAATTTCCTGTTCTCCAGTACCTGTCCTTCTTCCACTGTGCACCTCTGTGAGGAGTCTGGCTCCATGTGCTCTATATCCATAAACTAGGGAGTTATAGACAAGAACAAAAATTCCACTGAGCTTCCTCAAGGTTGAAGAAACCTTGTTCTGCCAGCCTCTCTTTGCAGGTAATATGCTCTAGATCCCTCTTCACCTTGCTCGCCCTCCACTAGACTTGCTCCAGTAGCTGAAATTATTTCTTGAAGTAGAGAGCTCAAAATTTGAGTCCCAAAGGTCTCGCAACTGTGGAATACACTTCTCTTAATCTACTGGTGACACCCTTGCCGAAACAACCTGGGATGCTGACTGTTTTCTGCACTGCAAGGGTGCACTGCTGACTCACATTCCAGTTCTTGTTCGCTACCACTCCCAGAGCCCTTCCTGCAAAGCTGCTTCCCGGCCCCCAGCCCGTCCTGGTGCGCAGCGTTATTCCTTCCCAGGTGCAGGACCCCGTGTCTGCCTTCGCCGAACTTCACAATGCTCCCGACAAGGACTATGAGTACGGCAGCCTGCTCAGATCCCTCTGACTGCTGGAAGTGCAGCGTCCTATTCCACCACCCAAGACATTACTGAAGACATGATACAGAACTGGTTCTTGAGGGACACCACTGATAACTGGGCAGCACTTGTACTTTGCAATGTTGACAGCTGTCCCTTGAGTCTAACAGTTCCACCAGTCTCCTACCCACCTTATCGTCTATTTATCCAGTCCAAATTAGTGAGATATGGACCTAAGTATATCATGCAAGACCCATGTCAAAGGCTTTTGTTAAATCAAGGTAAACAATACCCACAGCTCTCACCAAGTTCACCGAGCCAGTCATCTCCTTATAGGAGGCAAACAGGCTGATCAGGCATGATTCACCCTTGATAAATCCCCAGAGGTGGCTTCCAAACACTTTCTTTTCCACCAGCTGCATGGCAATGATTTTGAAGATGATTCACTACATCACCTCTCTAAGGACTGAAAACCCTCTTCCTTGACCTCCTGAAGCTAGGTTTGACATTTGTGTTTTCCTAGTCATCAGAACTTCCCACAACCACCATGACCATTCAAAGATGACAGACAAGCCTCACATTGCCATTGGCCAACTTCCTCACATGCATCCCACCTGATCTCATACTCGCATATACCCAGCTGCCTCAAGTACTTTGTGCTTTCTTCCACTGTTGGCAATGACACAGTCTCACAAAATCTGCAAGTAAGCTCCGAGCAGCCTAAGGAAAATGCTTGTCAGTGAAAACTCTAGGAGAAAAGGCATAGAGTACCTCAACCTTTTCTACGTCCCCTTTCGCAAGGCTCCCTGCCCCACCAAGCAATAGGCACACGTTTTCCTTAGCCTTCTCTTTACTACCCATGTACTTAGTGAAGTTCTTTTTGTTGCCCTTCACATCCCTAATTTAAATGGCAGGTGAGCTTTGACTTTGCTATCTCCATTCTTGCATGTCTTTATATTCCTCTTGAGTAGCCTGTCCCTAAGCCACCTCGAGTTCCACACCAAATCACAATCTGTTCACCAATAATCCTGGTCAGTTCAAAACAGATAACTGAACCAGTAAGTCTTAGGAACAGAAGTTTCTTAAGCGCTATGAAACAAAGATTTCTCCTTTCAGTATTTAGACTTTTCACTGACCAGCTAAACAAACCACCTTCTTCTTAAAGAGCAGCTCTTCACAATATAGTCTAAGTACATCTGAGAGCATAAGAGAAAATCCATTAAAAGCAATAAAGATATGTCTACAGTATAGTGCAGTATAACTCCATACACTTCCAAACAAGATAAGACTGTGCTTGAAAATTCTTCTGAAAAAACTCTGCTTTTGGCCACTGCCATATCTTGCATGAACTCTGTGCTCAGTTAGTAGAGATGCGAGTGAGCCTTCTTGCTAATCCACTCCATAAAGCAAGCGTTCAGATTTGGGGGCAGGGCTTACAAAGAAATAAACAGCTTTCAGGTAGTTAGCCTTACTTTGATAAAGACAACAGGCGGTGCTATCTACAGCCAAGCAAAGTCAAAGAAGAATAGAATACCACATTCATGTATTTTTTGTAACGCTTAAGTAAGTTAAAAACAGCATAAAATGGAAGCGAATGGAAAAGATATTGACTTTCTATGGTAATTGTGTTTGCACTTCCTTTTGACTTTTTCTGATGAAGCAGCCATAGAATGTTGTTTTTCTTTTCCTGAAAGAAAGGAAATCACATAACCTTATCAAAAAATGCAGCCAGCTAAAACCCTTCCCTTCCATTCATTTAAATCCCTTTAATAAAATATAGATGCAATTATGCAAACCATTATGAAGTCACCAATCACTACTGTAATTGAGATACACATATAACATATTTAAGGAGTTGGACTCGATGCTTATGGATAGAGTCCAACTTGAGATATTCTGTGATTCTGTGATATATACACATACACACAAAAACAATGCACACATGTTGTTATTGTATCAAACTACAGCCATAAAAGGCAATTTAAAAGTGGTTCTTTCGTGAAAGGCCAAACACCTAATTTCATCATCTACCATAACCATTTGAGGAGTTTCAATTCAGGACACAAATAATTTATTGCTGGTCAGGGTTAGTGACACTGGATTTGACTAAAGTTTACTTGGAGTCTTAATTACTATTAATCACTCATCCAACTAATTAGTCTGCTCAACAATCAGAGAAATATCTATTGAGTCAGGAGAGAGGAAAGGCTCGGTGTGGCAGGGAAATCCAGATCCTGAGGAGCCTCTGAGGAAGCTGGGCAACAAACCTTATAAACAACAATCTCTTTATGCCCACTGAAAAGCAAGGATCCAGCTTCCCTTAACAAGCCACACATTTAAAGAAAACAAATCCTTGTTTCACTCTAGTGTAAGCAGAAGAAAACGGAGAAGATAGTGCAGTAGGATCTAATGGAATTAAACTGAGATTTGAGAGTTAACTGGCAGAAATGTATATATACTCACAGACGAGACTCTGTAAACCACACTATAGTCTACACAATAACCTAGCTTTTTTTTCTCCTCTCCAGCTGCTTCAGGATCTAACCAGTCACCCCAGCTGAGGCCATGGGGTTTTGGAAGGCGTACACAAGTGCTAACATCTGCTTCTATTCCCATCAACGTCAAATTTGTCAGAACACGAAACTGCACCAGAAAAACAATCCCTGTCATAGAAAAATAAACTCTACTTCCATGGATATCCCCTGAAGTACCAAGTGTAGCAGATCTACTACATTTCCAATTCTATTCCAAAATAAAATTTCCTTCCCCCCCCCTCAAAAAAAAAAAAAAAAAANAAAAAAAAAAGAAAAAAATTATAGACATATCTACCTACTGTTATATCTAGCCTATTTTCCTGCAGTGTACCTACATACTGAAAGTTCTTCACAGTCTGGTTTACCTTTACTGGCCAAACAGCCAGTGTAAAGCACAATCATAAAAATCAAGCCTCACGCCAAGTTACAATGTGACAAATTAAGCCAGTCACTTTTTGGCAAATCTTTACTATTAAAAACTACTTAATTCCTCAGCAACTTTTACCTTCAGTTTTACTGGTCTCTTTACTACTGCTATGTTGAGGGTTCAGGTGAACATTGTGATTTATACAGTGAATTAAACAAAACTTATTTTTTAAAACATTTATTAAAAAGTCAAGTATATTACCCAGCATAAAATCATGGACCAATGAGAAACCTGGAAAAGTTTATGTAGTTTTACTCTAACTGTGCTTATAAAGTAGGAAAATTTCATTATGTTTACACAGAGCATATTAAATATAAGCATTCATTTGTTTAAAGAATGAACTAGATAAGGCACATATTTATAAAGTCACAACATTTTTTTAAAAAGCATCTTTACCATGAACACTCAAGGCAATATTAATTATTCAGTTGGATAACGCAATTATTTTAGACAGAGTATTCACTAATTGTTGCTTTTTCTCCAGAAAGTGCATTTTGGTTAATAAATAAATAAATTCTCAAGCTTCTCCTTTATCCCTGCAAGCACAGCTTCTCTTTCATTGGAAGACAAAGATTTTGCCATAGGAAGATTATATGATCACCAGAGAGGTCACCCAGCAGCAGAAAAATCCCAATTGCTAATTTAGCCAGTAAAGCACCAATAGTTTGTAACAGAAACCTCATATCACAGCTCATTAAAAACTCCATCTGTAGACACAGTTTTCAAAGACATTTTAGCACCTTGGGTGAATTCCTCCGTCATTATATCTCTTTCTTTTAAGAAACGCTAAATGCTAACAAGAAGAAAACCTCTGGTGTTGCAATGACACTCCAAATGTTATCATGAAACGTCTGAAGGAAAGTTTAAGCCTTTCTCCATCATTTCCTGTGCATGCCTCCTCCCTCCAACATTGCTGTGACTACTGGTGGATTCAAGTTTATTTACCTCACGTATGTTTACATACCTCAATCAAATGGGCCCAAAATTGTTATTGCTCAGTCTTACTGACGTCTCAACATACTGTGCAACTATAGTTTATTACTGAAGATTCAGGAGATCCGAAAGAATAATATTAATACAACCAGACCTTTCCACTCAGATTTGATCTGTGATGAGCACAGATTAAAAACAATATACTGTTATTTACACAGCCTAAAGCCAAAAAGAAGAGGTGAATAAACTTCATGTGGGATAACTACTCAGCTACATCCACCTAATAAAATCATGAATATATTAAACCTTCTGCTTTGCACTTAAAAGCCTTGTAGACTTCTGACAGAAAACACAAACCAAACCGCTTTCCACACTGATGGTAACTGGACGATGACGAATCACAGAGTAGAGGAACAAAAATACTTTAAATAACCAACCAGAAATCTGTCCTCAGGGAGACGCTCTTTAATTCCAATATAAACTGAAGAATCTAAATAAACCTAACATATAATATACATGTTTCCAGTGCAGGGAAACCAAAGCATTTCCCATGTTGACACACACCAGCAAAGTCACTTCCTTGTCACGATCTCTTGATTCTGCAGGAGGCCCCAAGCCATACCTGGCAAAGCTCCATTTCCCCAATACGACTGTATCAGCAACAGGGGTCTCCTCCTCCCACCACTCATGTACATCAGGGTTACACTTCACTTCCACTCCTTGTCTGTGTTACATACTGCCCATTGCGACCATGTAATTTTTCCTCAGACAAAGGGGTCATGCATGTTATCAATTCACTTCACAAGATCTTATGAAGTACTCAGGAAAATGATTTAGATGTGGTATGATGAACATCATGCTTCCACACACATCTCACTTATACACTGGCCTTTTCCCACACAAGAAAAATTGACTCAAAGAAACTGAATTTTTCTGTTCTTTAATTTACATGCCTCCTCAATGGGGCATATACACAAAACGGAAACTGCAGTCCAAATCGCTGAAGAGTTCGCTCTCTTGCCCACCACTACTACACAAGTGCTAATGCACTTTTACGTATGAACCATATGTATCATAAAATATTACATTCTGTAACGCCACAGAAGAAACAGGCTCTAACTCTGAAACCACAGGGTTTTTTTCCACTTATCTCTGTTCCTATTAACTACAGTGAAAACTGCAGGTACTCCGCATGAACTGTTAGGAAGACTATAAACGGCTTCAGCTTCTCACCCATAAAGGAAACACAGCTTCTACCACAATGGGTTCCACTGATGGTGTTGAGGCGACCTGGAAGCCTAACTCTTAACTGTCTTTGAAACCCCAACCCCTTGGGCTGCCTCTACTTTAACAAGATGTCCTGGAAAACAACATAGGGGTTGGGCAGAGAAATATTCAATGCTAGGACCCCACACTGTTGGAGGTGGGGGGGTCACTTCAGACTAGCTCTAATCTGCTCCTAGGAACTGCACACTCATTAGCAGCTGCATGTGCTCCTACAGAAAACCTTCCAGTTCACACCTATCCTAAGGGAACCCAGGCTCTGTGTCCAAGACCATCTCATGAGGTGAATCAAAATAACCTGGGACAGTGTTTGTGTCTCAAAAGAGCTGATCCTAGGTCTGACAACGGTTTTAAGAAAAAGGGATCCATAAGCCTAGGACGCCTAAACGAGAGGATCTAGCCTCCAGATCAAAAAGCAACCATAAGAAAAAGCCTAATTATGGCTTTAATGGCTTATGTAAAATAAATATGATGGTGTCCATACTGGCCCTAGTCCAGTGGCCCTCAGAAATCCACCACCATGGCTGCTCTCAACAGTAGTCCTAGTGGGCAAGCCAAAAGAAAGCTCAGGAGCTGTTTCCTCAAACCAAGGCTGAGCTACAGTTAAAATGCATGGCATTTCCCTGGGGATGACTGACATCTCTGAACCATCACTTGAACCCTGCTCACAACCATGAATATGCAAAAGTTGACATAGAACCAGGTATTTAACTCCAGCCCTCCTTCCTTTCTCCACATTATTTATTTAGATCATCTTGATGCAAACTGCAAAAAGACCTATTACTAAATTCAGTATCTGGATGCAACTTCAAATATGTACAGAGTCTGCTCTTCAGAAGGAGCTGAGCCCTTGTTGAGTCCAAAATTAAAGATACTACAAATCTTTGAATTTTCTGAAACAATCTAACACTCTGACATACACCAAACTTGGGGCTTAAGATAAAATATTGAAGAGAATTCCCTTAGGATAGGTATTTTTTTACACTTGGTAAGATGTGATTGTTAAATGGAAGCAAGTAAAACATAATCGCGTGGCCACTTTCTCAAATGTACATGTTAGAACTTTTTTTAATAGAAAACATATTGGACCATTTACCATTTTCATGGTTCCGCTGAGGATAAACATATGGAGAAAATAAGCTACTCTGTAGATCTTATTTCACTCCAGTGTCTGTGCTTTTATTCTCCCTGTCACAGCTAAGTTGAGAATGTCCTCTTTCATGATAATGAGCAGAAAGTTCACAGATCTCAAGGCAGCAAAGCAGGAAGTTTGCAGTTCGAAGGATTCCCCCTCTTCAGCGGGACAGGGGAGAGAAAAGTTCCAGGGGGCTACTGTGAAACCTTCTGCAAACTTAAGCAGCTGATTTAGACATATTTATCTCAACAGGGTCCTAAAGGGATGCTACCACAACCATGCACAAATGAAACCCTGCCAGCATCTGTTCTGTAATAATGTCACTTTGTTTTTTTTTTAGAGAGTGAAAACTCCTGCCTTTCTGATTGAAGTATTACCTGGCACAAGTAATCCTATCAACAGTGACAGACAGATGTAGAAAGATGCTAAAACTGCTGCAACCCAGCTCTCACCAGAACGTGCTACCTTCCCAGCTGACCCTGCATCACAAGACAGGAGGGATGCCACATGTGGCTTTAATGCCAAGCAGCTGCTGCGCTCCAGCACCGCCTTAGGCCTCCTCCTCATCCCCCGCACCGCTCTGCTTCAAGGACTATCCCAAGAACTGGGGCTGCGGTGCCCTGCCATGAACACAAGCCCCCACACCCCCGGCAGACCTGAACCCAAACGCACCATCCCTTCAGCCTCCCCGCCCGGACAAGTGAGACCAGGCTCTCCCAGGAGGGCACCTGGGCTGGGGGAACACACGACCGCTCTCCCCAGCCATCTCAAAACCTGTTCCTCTCCTTCCCTTTCCAGCGGCCGCCCCGCAGAGCTGGGGGCGGACAAGCCTGTCCCGCCGGCGAGTCCCGCCGCAGCCCGCCCGCTCCCCGCCGTGGGCGCCGCCTTTCCCGGGGGCGAGCGCGACCCCGCGGGGCCGTGGGGCGAGGCGAGGCCCCCTCTCCGCTCCGCTCACCGACACCAGGAACTCCAGCGTTCCCACGTAGTCCCGCTCGGTCTTGAGCAGCTCGTTGAGGACGCAGACGCGCAGGCGAAGCTGCTTCTCCAAGTCCTTCCCGCTTTCCCCCTTGCCTTCCCCTTTGCTTTCCTCGGTCATGGTGCAGCGATGGGGAGCGGTGCTCCCAGCCCGGCGCCTTTCCCGGCTGCAGGCAGCGCTGCCCGAACGCCCCGGCACTGCGCTGCGGACAACAAAAGACCCCGCTAAGTTACATAGCGGGGCCGGGCTGCGGCCGGTCCCGGGTGGCGCAGCAGCCTCAGCCCCTTCTCACCCAGCTCCGGCAGCGGCCCGAGGTCCGGAGGCGAGGAGCCAGCCCTGTCCGCGCTGCTTTCCCGTCAGGAAGGGGACACAGCCTGGAGGAAACGAGCGGTCACTGGTTCCCAGCTCGCCCTGTTAGCTGAGAGGTTGGAAAACCTCCGCGGCAGCACAGACTTGGACATTAATCAAAAGCTTTGTATCCATGTGACTCCAACCCCTTCCCCCCCTTCGCTAAATCTCAGGAAAAAGGAAAGGAAACAACTTCAGGGAGGATTGCGTGCCAGCAGCTGCCTGTTTCACACACAAGCTGCGAGCTCCAGTTTGAGGCTAATTGGAGATCTCCAACAACAGAGCACAAGAATTATAAAAATGTCCCAGCAAGTTGGCTGGCCAGGGAATCAGCAGTTGTTTTTGTTTTGGTTTAATCATCAGCAAAAAGAGCCGTTTCAACCGCCCTTTCCACACCTTCCCACGAGATGTATATTACAATGTATATCGTAACTGATGTGTATTTACAAACACGTGTTTCGATACTCTTCTGAACAAACACACAGAGCTCGGCAGGTACAAAAAGTACACTTTACAACAGGTACAGGAAAGTTCTTCTGAGATGAGAGGAGTTTTTGTTTATTGAAACAAAGTGCTGTAAAATCCTCAGGTTATACTGTTTTCCTGTCTGCATTGGAAGTTTAGATTTGCATGACACATTAAAGAGTAAAAAGTAATTCAGTACCCTTTTCAAACAGTTATCAAAAAGCTATATCACTACTTTATACAAGAGGAACCGATTTGTTGAAGACTTGGGGCACTTCCATGTGTATTTTGAGACCACTGTTGAAAGCTTAAGGTTTCTCTGCCTAGCTCTTCAATCTGCGACTGGAAAAAAAATCCAGATCTTCAAGATTCCACATCAAAGTATCTTTCTAAACCTGCAACATCCTAAGAAGAAAGAATAAAATAAAAACCAGAGTGTAAAACTCTTCTACAGCCACAGTACTAGCTGAGGCAGTGAGAAGAGTCCTTACTGGGAGAGAATAAGCAGAGATATTAGTGTTCCAGTAACTAGACATCATCTAGCCATTTGCCTCAGATGTCTTTTGGGAAATAGAGAATACAGCTCCCACAAGATGCTTCTCAAAGAGCAGAAATATAAAAGGCTGTTTCTTTCAATGTGTCCCACTTCCCTAAGCATAAGCTCCATTACATAAACCCTAGTAAAAGAAGCAGCAGTTGCTGGGACTGGCTCTGCTACATGTGTCCTGCTCAGCCATTTCTGCATGTGCAGACTAGCCTGAAAACTTGCATACTGACCCCAATGCAGCTCTTTCTTTGGTGGGACACTAGTCCTTAATGGGCATTCCAAAAACAGACACTGGTTTTCATGAAAATCAGAACTTTGTGCTTCTAAGGACCTTACTCCCCTGCCAAATCTGGTTCAAATGGGCTGATGGGTTGAAAACAGATTGGGGCAGAAAAGCCAACACAGTTCAGTCATTGAAGCTTGTTTCCTGAGGAGACCTGTCTACAATAGACAGCGTGTCTGTTGATGAGCTCAAAAGGTTTTCACCCTCTCAGGTGGGCTTCACCAGTGAGGCACACAGAACCAAAGTCCCAAAGCCCTGTGGCATCTGCCCTGATCTTATGGAGGAGATGAGTGCTTCACACTTGCTTGCACTAGCACCAAGAAGACTGATGCTGTGGTGGAGAGGAAAAGAAAGAGAGTGATCCACTGAACCCCAAGCTGAAGTACTTGAGTGATAACCAGCAAAAGCACCTGAAACCACTGGAGTAGAACACCACACTCTTGCTTTCTCACTCCTGAATTCACGTGGGTGCCCCTTCTCAGGCAGTCATAGCCAGATGCCTCAAACTAGTTTAATCTCCTGTCAGCAAACACCCTCTTTGTTTTACGAGAGGAGAAATAAGGGACCACTACAGTTTCTGATTTTCTTCATTCCCCTTTGCTCTTGGCTTCAACCACGTGCCATTAGTTGTTAAAACCCACATGCACGCTCACAGACCAAGGTGAAGGCTGAAAGAGGCAGGACCAGCAGCTTACTGTCTTTTTCTTCCCCATCATCTATAGCAGTAAGAATCCCTTCATGTTTGTCATCTCATTGCCAGGAGACCTTAAAGCCAAAGTGATCCTTGTCCCAGTTTACACTCCTGCTTCCCTCACACAGCTGATTCGTGCTCCTTCATTCAGGCAGGCAGGTCCAGCTATCTGGTCCAGCAAATTATTATTGATGACACACAAGAGATTTTTTTTATGACTCATTTAAGGCCACTGAACCCAGCAAAGCCCACAGCAGATGTGCAATGACAGGAAAAGTATTTCTGAGTAGCAGACACAATCTGCAGAAAACATACGTGCACACAAGCTTAGCCAATTTTCCTGACAACCTGCTTAGAGCATTATACTAAAGAGAAGGGCAAATTACCCTTTTCCCCTAGTTTCGGGAAAAAGTTGAATTGCTCCAATTGTAGTTTTCACTACACCCAAATTAGGGGGAAAAAAGGAATAAAAATACAGGTAGAGCAAATACATACGTTTAAAAGTTTCAGCCCAAACAAAATATTTTGAACAACTGAAGAGCAGATTACACTGTGATGTATCAAGGAACCCAACCAGTAGATAACACTGTCTTAAACATAGAAACAAGTTATGTAAGACAGTATATTGATTATGCTAGCATGTGAGAGACAGCAATTCTTGCTCCCTATGGGGAAGCCATAGGTTTGCAGAAACTGCCAAAATCAGATTGTTCCCATGCAATGCTATTTTGGTCCAAGGGTACTTGATGACCAGGTTTGAACTCTATTTAAAAAGTCCTGTTGAAAAAAATACAGCACCACACAACTTTAGGCCTGTTCACAAAATTACATAATTGAGGATGGATGCGACCTCTCAAGATTATCTAGTCCAATCCCCCTGCTCAAGCAGGGTCACCTACAGAAGGCTGCCAGGACAACAGGACAGACGGACCCGCCAAGTTTGGAGTATCTCCACAGATGGAGATTCCAAAGGCGCTCTGGGAAATCTGTGCCAGTGTTTGCCCAGTGTTCTATAGTCCGGTTCATTTAAAAAAAAAAAACAAAAAACAACCACCAACAAAAAAGTATCCCATTGTGTTCAAGTAGAGTTTCATGGTTTTTAACATGTGCCTATTGCCTCTTGTCATGTCAGCAGGCACTACTGAGAAGAGTCCGACTCCCTCTTCTTCACTGCGTCCTATCAAGCATTTAGAGATGTTGATTTTGCCCATGAACCTTCTCCTCTCCAGGATGAACAATCCCAGCTCTCTCAGCCCCTCCTCATTCACAAGATCCCTTAATTCCCTTAATCACCTTCATGGTCCTATCTGATAACCTGGAAGAAGTTTCCAGGTATTAAAACCTTTACACATGACAGATGGTAGTAATTAAACTTCAACAATCTGCCATGACACTTGTGTGCTCCATGGGAAAGCCGCATAGATTTGTTTCTGTGTTGCTATTGAACAATGGCTGTCAGTGCAAGACAGCTCCAATATCACATGTGAATGAAATCAAACATTCAGCAGGGCATACTACCTTGTATCACAGCACTGTAAGGGACTCTTCAGTCCAGCTGGGAATTTAAAATTGTCTTCTGCTCAGAGAAAGCTGAAATAAGTTTCTGAAGCCATATCAATAAATGGGATGGCTTACTTTGCTGGCTGCTCACCTACACTGAAGACTTTTCTCTCTCCATGGTTAGTTTCCCTTAAGCACAAAAACCAGGGACCAAGTAAGACACACCAGCCACTTCTTCTGCCCTTGTAGAAAACACTACTGGGGACCCCTTTTCTCCAGGTAATACTGACAATGCAGCAATTTCTCCCACTCTAACCTTCCTAAATGGTCCACGCAATGCAGAAATGGCTATCAAAGCTAAAACTAGCCATTTTCCTGTAGCGATTTTCACTACCAGAATTTTTTTTAAAAAAGCACATAAGAATTCTTAAGAGACCTATCCAAGAAATGTGATTAGCAAACACTGAAAAAGTTCACCTGAATAAATATTTTGTTTACAGGTGGCTCTAATACCATATTTTACAATGAAAAGGTTAAATGTACAGGACGAGCTGTAAACTGTTATGAATTAGGTGTTGGAGGACGGGTAAATCGAGGAGTTAACTTTTGACACATTGCTGTCTGCTCATTCACCACACAGTTTACACTAAACCAGCTTTGCAGCCACAGACTTTAAGGAGAAGTTATTATTTGTACAGGATGGACCAAAATAATCAGTTCTGTAATCTTCATTTATGGCATTTTTGAAGGAAGATGGAGCTGGTTTAACCACAAAGACATTTAAATGGCACCAAACACTGTAAGTTTGTGCAGAGAACATAATATAACCATCAACGCAATGCTTACAGTGAGCTCATATACTCAAAAGATTCCTGCAGGTATTCTGAATACCAGTTGGTCCCCTCAAAAAAACCCAGACTTTTTTACCCCAAACTGCTACAATATTCCAAGTATGAATGCGCTGGACTTCACACAGTCTTTCCACGAGCCTCTAATAATGGTGCATATCTATCCACAAGTCTTTTAACCATTTTATTCCCACCAGCGCAAGGGACACAGGAAACATCCGTAGCAAACAAAATCTTAACATTCAGCTTTACTTAGCATGTAAGGAACTACTGCATGACCTAAATCTGATTTATCCAGAAACAAATCTAAAAGGATATATACAAATTGTAACTCTTAACAGAAGGGGTTATTTGTAATTCACTTAAAGGAGAGTATTTGACTTTCCCTATAAGAATCGATTGGGTCTTTAAGAAATTCTGCAGCAAGAAGCCACCAAAGTGTTAGAATGGCAAGTGATCACTACAGGTGTTTTTTCTTCAGAAGGCTATCTACCATGAGCCAGCATGTCTCCAGAACCTCAAGACAGGAGTACAGTTCATTCACACACCTTTTGAATTTAAATTGGCATTAAAAGAACATGAACTAACACAAACGAATGGCAAGATCTCCTCGGGAAACTTTAATTAGCTCAGGAAGAAACTGACCTTACGTGGAACCAGCACAAAGAAGTAAAAATGGTCTCCCCAAGGTTCAACATCAGCTTAGAGCACCTTGATGAAAGCTATTTAAACTAAAACCTCACCCTATGTGGTATCTAAGCAGAAGGACGGAATGGAATCTGTGGATAATTACTCCACCTCACTTTCAAGAGGACATCCGATTACAGCTTCTTTACACTAGAGATTTAGCAACCCTTTTTAAAGATGATAGGAAACTAAAACAATATTAATTATAAACTCTGCAAGATGAAATAAGTTGAATACAATTTACACAAGTAATCTCAAAAAACCTCCCACGTCTTAGTGAGAAATAAAACAAATTCACTTCAGAGTATACAAGGTCTTTCATGTTGCTAGCCAGATTTATATCACTCTGGATTCTCCAAGGGAAAGAAAGAATAAATGATGAATTAAACCATCTTTTTTTAACCTGCTCATGGGAGCTCTGCAGGACAACCAAAGAGAGACTGAGCACCAGGGCTTTATGTGGAAACAGTGGCAGAAAAACGACCGCTACTTTGACTTTTGGATAACAGGCAGTAAACCAAAATTTGATATCAAGGAAAACATACTGAATTTCAATTTGGTTTACTTCAGGGTAAAAAGAAAAACAAGCTTCTGCTAAACTCAACCTAATTACGAGCTTTCAGGAGAAATGTTAACTGACATACACCGAGTTCTCCAAAGACAACAGCACATTTGTTTGTTTATAGTTAATCAGAGGACAGTAACTCATCCATAAGTTTGCAGCACTAGTGGTTGAAATCTTATCTAAACATGCCCATCTATTCTGCAGTATTTAGAAGGTGGAAAGAACACTAGATTTGTCAGCTGGTCCAAGCTGTAAGACAGACAGCTTGTATCTGACTTTCACAGGCAGCCTTTATACCTCGGCGAGTGCACGACATGTAGACCCACTTGAAGGAACTTTTCACTCTGCTTCAAATACCTTTCATACAAGAGGTCATTTTATCACATCTAAGAACTTTTGTCCAGCGAAGTGCAAAGACTCACTACTGTTATTCAGAGGCTAATACATTAAATATTTTACTTAATAAAATCTTTGGTTTGCTGTTCAAAAAGCTGAATTTTTGTCAAGTATTTCAGTGTTCTTACTCTTCTACAAAGACTTAGAAGACTTCATTTCATTTTCTTTAGAAGCGTAAAATTGATCAGTGATGTCCCTAGTCATTGCATGCACAGTGTGAGGTACTGTCCACATTTGCTGAAAACCTTAAATTAATTTAAGCAAGGCTACTAACTAGGTTTGGGTTTTTTTTTTCCTATCTTGCTTAAATTGCTGGATGAAGCGATACAGGAGCCTCAAATGTCAACTGAAAGCCCAAGACAAAAAAAAGAAAACCTCAGACACCTCAATTCCTACTTTGTCAGAAATTATTTGTTACGTTCACAAATGTCTGTTTGAGAGAGAGGGTGGGGAGCAGACACAGATGTAACATGAAGCAGATGTCCAGAAGCAAGCTGTACATATATGTGAGCAGAACACAAGTCACGCTGGTAATATCAGCACAAAACAAACAGCATTTGACTGGTCTCAAGATTTCCATTTTGTTTCAAGTAACCGGTACTTGTACTCAATCTCTTTGTCTCTGCCAAAGCAAGAGTAAATACAGACTGTTCAAGTTACGATGTGCTGCAAGGTACATAGCAGCTAAACTGCTTTTTTCTCCTAGTTTCTTTTGCCATGCAACAACTTGCATAGATAATAAAAAACATCTGAAATACTGAGTTCACTGGTTAAAGTTGAAAGTAAGGAATAAACTGCCATTATACTCTAGAGATTTAATGTTGATGATGCACAAAGCAGGTATTTTGTATTTCTAACCCTGCAGAGAGTACAAGAGTAGAGAGAGTAATATTTTTAAACCATTACAAATTAGGGGTTCTAACACAACCTATCAATCAAGAAAAGATGAACTTTAAACTAACCTGAAAAAATAACTTGAATTTTATTATGGTTGACACATTTTCTTTATCAAGGAGCTGAAAGAATGATAACTACAGAGAAATCTAAATATATTCTTCCCTAGGTAGAATAGTTACTGTCATAAGATGGAACTTCTGCCAAAATGAATCCTTTAAACATCTTTTTGCATTAGAGGTCATCACCAGAAAAGCAGAGCACGTACCGCAGAGTATTCATTTGATGCAAGTTTTTTATGTGAAAAACTGAAACCATTCCGTTTGTAAAAGCAGTCATTAAAAAAAATCTGAATGGTAAGTTTACCATAGTGGCAACTTACTATTTTATAGCAAAGTATTACACAAACTGTGATTTGTATGTTCTGATGTTCTCTCCTCATTTGTCCAAACAGGCAACAAGCCAAAGCTCCACAGTCCAAGCCATGTGCTTTAACCATGAAACAACATGACACAAGGTTAGATCATCAGCTGACATAAATCACCATAATTCCACTAATTTCACTGATCATTAAAGACAAATGAAATATGGACTAGCAGTCTAACCCTACTCAAACTATCACCTATTTATTTTAGTTATGTATGTCAAAAAGAACAAACATATTACCATGGAGTTGTTGTAGTTTTTTGGAAGCAGAAATGTGGCTATTTTACAGTGTGTTCCTGATGAATATATGTTTCTCCTCTGGGAAGTTAAGAAAAGGACAGAAAACATTAAAAATAAATAGAAAATCACTACCCAAAAAATCTGTGAACTAAACAAAACCATACAGATTCCTTCACAAATATACTTAGTTCTTCAACCATTAAAGGGTAACACATTAATTTTAAATATTTGTAGAAAACTTTAAATAAAACATGATCATTTGCTCTGAGTCACTTTCTTTGTAATCTTCCCTTTCACTTTTACCTATCATACACATTTGACTTTATCAATATATTCACATCATTTGCCCCCAGTGAGCTACAAAATGTCAACCATACCAGCACTAATTGCTTTCAGGCAAGACTGATTGAACAAGGATGTATAACTTTTTTTTGTTAAAAACAGACAATCTTCTTTATTCAGCTCCTCTGTTTTCCAGGCTTTTGTTTCCATAACACAACTATTTTGATATGTCACTTTAAAAACTTGCTATTTACTTACAAAAATGAAGATTTCAGAAATACTGATCTTATAGAGAGTGAAAAGATGCAGTATTATGCTTATTTCTACCAGAGTTTAGCCTGAACATCTAGATCTTGCAGTCAAGTCATACTGACTGAACTCCAAAGTTTCTTCAGATTTTTTTTTTCCCAGTTTGTTCGTATGTGACACTACAAAAGTAGGTTACGCTGGGGTGGAAGGATCTCAACCTGTCAATAATCACACCTTTCCTCCTTAGCTGATGTTCCTCCAGAAGCCTCTGATGCACACAACTATAGTATCTTTTGGCTGTAAGTTTTCAATTTTTCCAGAGTCTTCTGCACTGACTAAACACTTCTGAAACTACTGTGTTTACTTTTTAAAAGTTTCTTCTATGTAGATTTTTACCTGATCCTTGTGGGATGGTCCAAGTGACTACCACTCAGGCATTAAGCAACATGACTGGAATCTGGTACATGTTTATTGTCTTACCCTTCCTTTAAGGGAAAAGGCCTGTGCTGTTAAGTTTGGGATTTAAAAAAAAAAAAAAAAAAAATCACAAACCAACACACAAATATCGCTATTTATAATGGAGGAAGAACAGTCAAAGCAACACTCCTTGCAATTCAGGCAGAAGCTGCTTAAGACAACAACGGTCGTTAATTTTGGGCCAAGTTAATTGCAGCCCTTCGAGACTATGAGAGTTTCTCTTTTTTTTCACAACTAATAACAGAAGTGTTTAAGAAATACTTTGGCTAGGTAAAGCTAGACTTTGAGGCTCTCTCTCTTTTCCCTGCACCATGAGACCTGATAATAAACAGTTCTGGATCCAGCCACCTAAATCAGACAGGATTCTTCTAATCTGCATGGTCTTATCTGTAGCTCTAAAATCCCTTTTGCCTGGTCCCTCTACCAGGTGTCTGGAAGGAAGTACGAGAACTGTTACAGTAACATATAACCAAAAATATCATGTAGGTGGAAGCACTAAAGCACTTTAGATCAAACAGCCTGCTCAAACACATGAAGTTAGAGCAAGCTACATAAATGAATTTTTAATACCTACTGCTCCGGGCAACCTGCTGCAGTGTTTCACCACTCCTATGGGTTTTTTCTTTCCCCTTGTAGAGTCAGCATTTTCCATGTTCTAACTTGTTTCTGTTGCCCCTCATCCTTCCACTGTACAACTCTGAGAAGATTCTGGCTCCATCCTTCTACACGTGGCCATCAGAGAGTTACGGCGCGCAGCACCACCACCTACTCTTCTAAAGGCTGAACAAACCCGTCTGGTTCTCTCAGCCCCTCCACATACACCACACTGTCCAGCCCTATAAGCTGTCTGCTGGACTCATTCCAATGTGTCAGTGTCTGTCTGGTACCGGGGAACCCAAACTGGGTACGGTGCTCCTGCAGCAGCCTCCGATGTGCCAGACACAGGGGAAGAATCACTTCCCTCAACCTGCTGGCTACATTCTCGTTCTTATTCTCAGCCCAGTATGACATCCATCACCAAATAACCTCACCTTACAAAGGCAATGCAGGACTCGCTGACTATGCTGATTTTAAACCACTTTCGTTCTGCCAAAAAGCAAGAAAACCTGAACCAGAGCCAAGTGGTGTCTCAATATTAATCTCCTCTTGGTTGTTAGCTAAGTTTAGCATCATTCTATGGCTAACAGAAGTGTTAAAGGTCAGTAGCAGTATAATGCTGCTCTGAGACAAAAGCTCACTAGATGCAGGATATAAATGTGCTTGCTGGTGACAGCACACTGATTTATGAGTGCTGAAAAATCAGTAATTTGAATAAAAGTTAGGTTCGGAACAGCAACCATTTATGGCCTCCCATAAAGGCTCTGTAGCAATAACTGCAGTAAGGCAGCCATGGGAATGGATGATTGGGAATTTCCTGTGGAAGTAGCATTTTTATTTTCCACAGTAAGAATTCCCACTCAGCCACTGTGACATTGTTTGGAATCTAGAAAGTTTCCTGTACAGATGTTCCATGAACGCTGGAAGGAACTGCAGAAATGTTTGTGTGGCTAAACAGCACACAAAAGCATTCTGTCAACAACATGAAATCACAATTAAAAAAACGTTTCAATATACTGATGAAGACACATGGCTCACTGGCCAGGAAGCAGTAAACTAAGAACTGGATCTAATTTGTTGTGGAAGCACCATTAAGTCATTCCACTACATGGACCTCTAGATTCTTACCAGCTACTAGCTCCATTCACACATTTGACTACCACTGACCCTCAAATCAATATAGGCTTTTTTTTTTTTTGACAGCTGTTATGTTTTTATAGGCCTTCGTAACTCTCACTTCCTTGCTCACATAATATCAAAAATACCTGGTGGATTTTCCACAAAGTACCTCCCACTGAAAAGAGACACAAATTTGCTGCTGTTGTAAACTGGAAGTATCAGTGAAGGACAGACAGTTGCCTTACACTAGCAGGAATTTCACCACAGGAGACTAAACAGTAACACCCATGCAAATCACCGTAAATTGTAACGTCTGATAGGCTTTCCCATCTCAGACAACAGAATTTATTCTGTTAGAGTAATAGTGTTGCCTCAGTATTTATCATTTCCATTATTTTTCAAATGACTGCAATAGATAATATTTTATCTTTACTTTATAGAGGAGTTTATATACAACAGTAGCTCAGCAGTATGATCTACTGTCCCAGCAAGTTACCACAGATTTGCTCACCCCTTGCTAGTGCAGTTGGCTTTCCTGAGAGAGCAGCACACAGCTCTGGTACCTGACTCCATGAATGCTTAATAACGCTGGGTGCAGGATTTGGACTTCCCACAAGGACTGGTGAACTGAAGTGTATCCAGCAAATGACAAGAATGATTGCAGAGTTTGATTTGAGGAGCTGAGCAGCATAGTTATATTGAAAAATCTTTCTGAGATTACGAGTAATAAGCCCTGGATGGTCACATTGCATGTAAGACAAAGAAGTTGAGCCACTTCCAACGTACAGCTTCAAAACCCAAGGCTTGCACTCCCCTTGGTAGAAAATACCATTTTTATTTTGTCAGTCTTTGAGAAACCATGACACATTCAGTAACACAGGAACTTTATCTGGTATCATTACTATATATATATCTGGGACTGTTTAACATAGACTGGGACTTGGTAGCCTGGAGAAGAGAAGGCTCGAGTGAAAAGGAGGGGCAGATCTTATCCATGTATACACATGCCTGAAGTGAGGCTGTAAAGAAGCGGGAGCCAGGCTCTTTTCAGTGGTGCCCAGTGCCAGGACCACAGGCAATGGGCACACACTGAAACGCAGGAGGTTCCCTCTGAATGTCAGGAAACACTTTTTCACTGTGAGGGTAACCAAGCACTGGCACAGGTTGCCCAGAGAGGTTGTGGAGTCTCCATCCTTGGACATGAATTCAAGAGTTGTCTGGACATGGTCCTGGGTGACCGGCTGTAGGCAGCCCTGTAGGGGCAGGGGGGTTGGACCTGATGATCTCCAGAGGTCCCTTCCCACCTCAGTTGTTCTGTGATTCTGTGAACTGCCAGGTTCAGAGTGTTTTGATTACTGGCACAAAGTCCAGGTGGAGGTGAGTTACTAGGGCTATACCTGGGGTCTACTACTATTCAACCACCTCATTAATGACCCGGATGATAGGACAGAGTGCATCCTCAGCAAGTTCACATATGACATAAAACCAGGAGGAGTGGCTGATACACAAGATCATTGTGCTGCCGTTCAGAGGGACCTCAACAGGCTCAAGTAAAAGGTAGAGAAGAAACCATGAAGTTCAATGAAGTCCTGCACTGGGGAAGAATAACTCCATGCATCACTATGCGCTGGCAGCCAACCAGCTAGAAAGCAGCTTCGCAGAGAAGGAGCTGGGATGGATGAGATTAACAAGAGCCAACAGGGTGCTGCAGCCCCATGGATAAGACCAGCACAGAGCAGAGGAAAAATATAAGAAGCAGCAGCAAAAGAAAAGAAATAAGGAGCAGCAGAAGAAAACCGCTACACATCGACCCCAGCTGCCTGTGCCACCCATCACCTCACAAAATGGACAGGGAGTAACCCACAGCAGTAACAAGGGGAGTGAAGTCTTTCAATGTTTGTCTTCTTTCTCAATACCCACATCAGCAATTAAGTGTTTATGTTAATTGGCAATAAATTCTTCAACCGGAGTCTGTCTTGGCAATGACTGCCCCTTGACTCCTGCACGGCCATACCCTACCAGCTCTCAAGCCGCCCCTTGACATTCCTTCTCACATGCACACACGCAGCACCTACCCTCAGAGTCTCAGGAGTCTCACCCCACTGTTTCCTATAAACCATCAAAACTTGCCTTGAGCTGCTCGCAAACAGCACCTGCATTCCAACAGCCAACAAACCCACCAGAATTCCATGCTGCCAGCAGTGCTCCTGTTACCAAACACTAACCAAGTATACTAGCCTCTCTAGTTGGAAAACCTTTTCTGCATGTTAAGTCCTTATGTGTGGAACTCAATCTGAGGTTGTTAAGTATGTAAAAGTTGCTTTCCTATCTCAGTCTTGTTTCAGTTGTGTGCTGCCATGTCAGCTGTTGCAGCCCATCTGGCATTTAGCACTGTGGAGCTGGAGCAGAGCTATTGCTCCAGATTATCTCTGCTTCATTGTCCTGATCCTTCCTGTTCTCACAGTCACCATAAGAAAAACCAGAATCAATAAGACAACATCACCAAGCCACCAAAACCTAAATATACTTGCTCTGATTTTTACCTAGAATTTAGCTGTATTAACTGCAGCACTTCTGCAACCCAAACCCTGCAGCTTCTGCTCAGTAAACTCAATAAACTAAATACAACACAGCTGCTGTGTGATCTACCAGTATGTCACCAAACTGAACAATTCCCCTATCTAAAACAACTAGAGAAGAAAAAAATCCTGAAGCAACTTTACTATGAAAGCAATCATCGGCCTTTAGAATAAAGTACAAGGACTGGCATCTTCCCCTAAAACTGCATATGTGTGATAACAGCTGTGCTGAGGATTTAAAGAAAAAAAAAAAAGTAGAATACAACCTATTCCACAGGAGAAAAGAGGGGAAAAAGAAGTTACATATACAGCAGGAAATCAATAATCTGATCTATATCCATTAGAGACTATATAGGAGACGATGACTGAAATGCAGTCAAAGTGCTGTCTCACTGCTTGAAAACAGACTGGTTAGTTACATTAGTGAGCTCAGCATACCTGAGGCAAGACAAAACCCCATCCAATTTCCTTTCTCATTTGGAGGTAAGAAGAGAGTTATAGGATCCTTTGTCTGGGATTAGACGTCTGGATGCCGTCCTGGACAGCTGGCTCTGGGTGGCCCTGTCCAGGCAGAGGGGATGGACCCAGGGACCTCCAGAGGTCTCTTCCCACCCCAGCGATTCTGTGTGATGGCCTTCGTATAAACTCATAGTGATGACCCTGCTTTGCCATTTAAATCTTCAAAAACTCACAACAGCAAGTTCAGGTTAAAAGTATTGGAACAGATGCATTTCCTGTTGAGTATAGACAGAGATTACCTTCTTGAAGAGAGACCAGCCTTCCTGGAATCCTTTGCCCTTTAGGACTGCTTCCCAAAGGACTCTGCCAGCCACTCTCCTAAACAGATCAAAGTCTGCCCTTCAGAAGTCCAAAGTAGCAGTTCTGCTGACCACCCTTCTAACTTCTCCAAGAATAGAAAACTCCATTTCATGGTTACTATGCCCAAGGCGACCTTGAACTGACACAGTGCCCATGGGTCCTTCTCTATTTACAAACACCAGATCCAGCAGGGCATCTTCCCTAGTAGGTTCACTAACCAGCTGTGTCAGGAACTTGTCTTCCACGCACTGCAGGAACCTCCTAGACTGCTTCCTCTCCAGAGGAGACTCACTCTCTAGTGAGTGCGGAGGAGGGAGATGAAGCTGGTCAGGGTCTGGAGCACAAGTCTGGTGAGGAGCAGCTGAGGGAACTGGGGCTGTTCAGCCTGGAGAAAAGGAGGCTGAGGGGAGACCTGATCGCTGTCTGCAACTGCCTGAAAGGAGGGTGTAGCGTGGAGGGCATTGGTCTCTTCTCCCAAGTAGCAAGCGATAGGACAAGAGGAAATAGCCTAAAATTGTGGCAGTTGAGGTTTAGATTGGATATTAGGAAAAAATTCTTCATGGAAAGGGTTGTCAGGCATTGGAACGGGCTGCCCAGGGAAGTGGTGGAGTGGTGTTTAGATGAGGTTCTTAGGGACATGGTTTAGTGCTAGAGTTAGGTTATGGTTGGACTCAATCATCGTGAGGGTCTCTTCCAACCAAAATGATTCTGTGATTTGACATATATTTTGTCACAGTTCTGAGGGCACTTATGAGCCTTGCCCCGTCTCCCTGGGTCTTGCCCCACCCTGCCCATGGTGCAGGGGGCATTTCAGCTCCCTGGGGCTCCCTCCACCCTGCCCACAGCCCAGGACCCCCTGTCAGCCCCCTGGGGCCATCAGTCCCTGCCCCAGCGATGCCACAGCCAGGCTGGTGTTCAGCTCCCCACAGCCCTGCCCAGCCACGAGCCCTGCTGAGTCAGGCCCTGCTGATGGCCCAGCTCAGCCTTTGCCCAGTCCCATCACCACAGAACAGCTCAGCCATGTCTGACCCTTGTTCTCCTCACCATGCCTGACCCTGACTCCCAGCCGCAGGCCCATGTCCCAGCCTGGCCCCGTCACCATGGCCCTGCCTGGTGGCCACTGGACCCAACTGCAGACTCTCCCTCCGTCACCTTCTGTATTTTTATTCCTGTGCTATCAGTGATGCTGCCACTGAACTGTGTTTTTCACACGTGGGTCCATGTTTTCTTGAAAAGCAATTGCTTCTTTTTATTCTGCCCTAAGTCATCTGTGTGTGCTTAACAGCACTAGTCCCGATCACAGCAATGAACGTAGAAACTGTTTAGGAGCTTGAAGTAATGAACAACACGGGAAAGACTCTTTGAGTTGAAAGGTTCATTATGTGATTGCTTGTCTCCCAGAGCTTTTTGCTTTGGAAGTGAGAATTCTTTTTCTTTGACACTTTTCTCCCAGCTTAGCATTACATGAAGACTCTACTTCGCTGTTAACCATATTTCATCTTCTAGAAAATGCCTTTTTTTTCTTCATAATCATTGCTTCCTTTGCTACTCATGCATTTGCTAAAAATTGCAAGTTTCCCACTATAAAAATGTAATTGTACCTTTTATTTATAAACAAAGGAAAATGTATTTGTCAAACATACACCACGCTACAGCTATCCTGTGTACTACTCAGCTCATGCTCCAGCTCTCAATTTTCAGGTACTTAATGAAAAAAGATAAAAATAACTCAAATCATACTAAAGAAAAAAAAATACAACTTCTAAATCAGTACTTGTGTAATCTACCCAAACACAATTCTCTGAAGTCAGTAGAGACCCAGTCACACAACCTGTCTTCCAATCACAGTGAAGTCAACAAGAGTGCTCTAAGTTAGATGTCTGTTATTCATATACTCATCACCATGTGTGTAAGTAATTTCCCAAATAAATTAGGTATTAAATATGTCCTTAGTTAGCATCACTAAATTTTACACATTTCTTTAAGTGCTTAGAGTCACTGCCTCCAGGACAGAAGAAATGACAATATATACCTTGTTAGAGAGTAACTGCAGAGTATTTACTAGGATAAATAATTGGGGGTTTTTTTAAGGCATTATCATGATAAATTTTTGCAGTCATCTTAGGGTTCCAGAGACCAGGCCATGCATTTTCTCTATGTAATCCACATCTACATATCCTGAGAGTATTTCTAGGGAAGAAGCAAAATTCAACTCAAACACTGAATGTAATTTAAAGCTATATAAATTAGTCTATATTTTAATGTTACAAAATTGCGGTCTATATTATCACAGGTTTATGCTGAATACACTCACATGGATTTTGATGGAGTTTTTTGTTCGGTTTGGATTTAGTGGGCATGTGCAGGATCAATACACTTTCACAGAATCACAGAATGGCTGAGGTGGGAAGGGACCTCCAGAGGGCATCTGGTCCAACCCCCCTGCTCCAGGCAGGGCCACCTACAGCCAGTTGCCCAGGACCATGTTCAGGCAGCTCCTGAATATGCCCAAGGATGGATACTCTACAACCTCTCTGGGCAACCTGTGCCAGTGCTCAGTACAGAAGTTTTAATATGGTGGATAGCAGAACATTATTCAGAGTACTGTTCCATCACTATACAGCCTGCTTTTTTTTCCTCTATTCTGATCATTTATCAACTAACTGCCAAACAGCACTTCTGATAATGTTATTTTTTTTTTATGCTTACTGAAAGATTTAAACTCCCCTGTGTGCAAAAAATGTCTGGAAAAAAAGCAAAAACTCAAGAGATTCTAACGTGGCACCAGAGAGTGATAAAAGAGTAGCTCTGAAGCAGAAACAGTTGTCACGATCACCAGCACAGTTCACAAAACTAAAAATATATGAGAACTATGAAAAATGTTCATGAGGAACATTTGAGTAAAGCACAGAACAAGTTGAGTCATTTTGTGGAACTCAACTGAAGAAACAAGAGCTCATTGATATGCCACTGGAAAATATGTCTTAAATGTAGTCAATCCACTGCCAATATTGTAATATTGTCGTAGCAACTGTAATTAGGAGAGAACAACATTTAAGAGCATCTTAAGTACTAAAAACAAGTGAAGTGGCGATGGTGCATCTCTTCGGTCATTAGCTATCTATCAGATGCCGTTTTATCACATTTTTCATAGCTTGCGGACTGATTTACACTGCGTAGGAACTTAACCCACAACATTTTACATATCAATCATTACAGCTCTCCAAAATGTATTTTAACGTTATTTGATTTCCCAGTAGAGTTACAGACACATCCAGCCTATTTATAGATCTTCCAGTGCTGTCTAGTCTGGGAAATGAACTATTTTAAAAATATGTTTGCTTTGGTTGTACTTCTAAACTGATGACTGAAACATTTTAAATACCTAAATAACAAATAAGCATTTTTTGACATCTTCTCACAAAAAAACCCTCCAAGTTGTGTATGAACACAAATCAATAGCACCAACAGGAGAAGAGCAAGTAAAAATAGATGTGCACATAAGAGAACTGCCCAAATATCATTTGCCATATTCACTAGGAGTGTGGATTTTTATCTGCAATCTTGAATTAAGTCTCTAAGTCCACATTCTTCATTACAGGTAACAGTCAAATTTTCAACATAAATGCAAAATAAAAGCGTGAACTTACATCTTCTCTCATTTATTTTTTTTAACTAGCTAGGCCATAAAGCCCTTATCACATAAAGAAATGCAGGTGAGCTGCAGAGTTCACAGCTCTGTCAGCTTTTACAGGTGTAATGGCTCCGGCCAGGACAGACTTAACTTTCATCACAGCAGCCCATATGGCTCCATGTTTTACAGTGGTGACCAAAATAGTGTTGAGAGCAAACTGATGCTTTAGCTATTGCCGAGCAGTGCCTGCCCAGCATCAAGGCTTTCTCCATTCCTCACCCTGTCCCTCAGTGAGTGGGCTGGTGGTGAGCAAAAGGCTGGGAGGGGACACAGCTGGGACAGCTGTGCAAAGAGATATTACCCAGCTGAGCAAAGAGATATTCCATACGAGATAATATCACACTCATCAATAAAACTGAGGGGGAGTTTTTCCAAAGTAGCCTTTGCTCAGGGACTGGCTGGGCATCAGTCTGTGTGGTGACTGCTTTTGCATCACTTGTTTTCTTCTTTTTTCCCCTTTTCACTTATTAAACTCTTTATCTCAACATGAGTCTTCATCTTGCCTTTGCCATTCTGATTTTCTCTCCCATCTAGCTGAGGGTGAAAGCATGCAAACAACAGGAGGCAGAAGGTTGCCTGCCAGTCAGGGGCAATCCACCACAGCAAGTTTCACAATATCTCATTTTATTTATTTTTTAATTGTCCAGTGTTATCTACTGATCGAAAAACACAAATTGTTCTTATATAGTGCAAGGCCATTATTCAGTTTCAAAAACCCCAGAGATTTAGTTTCATACTGAGTTTTTCTCCCCAGCATTTCAATTTGCAGAGACCATTTTGCTAGTTCTTGATTGTTCAGATATTATGTCATGCAACATTGACTTTTTAAGTCTGCTTTCAGTCTGAGCTTGAGAAATTAACTTTTTCTATTATTTTCAACTGCCCTGTGTTGCTTTGTGTTCAGAGAACACCTAGAGACTGATGCTCTGATTTGGGGCATTTATACGGTTTTATCTCTACCTCTAACAATAGCACCATTGATTTTAAAACCAATAAAGTTAATCAGATACATAACTGGCAACATTCAATCTTCAAGAAAGGCAACAGGGACAACCCCAACAACTACGGGCCCATGAGTCTCACTTCTGTGCCTGGCAAAATTATGGAGAAGATTATTCTGGGAGTTATTTAAAAACACCTTAAAGACAACACGGTCATTGGTCCCAGCCAGCATGGGTTCATGAGGGGAAAGTCTTGCTTAACAAACTTAATTTTGTTCTACAACAAGGTTACCCACCCAGTTGACCAAAGGAAGGCTGTCAATGTGATCTTTTTGGATTTCAGTAAAGCCTTTGATACCGTCTCTCACAGTATCATCCTGGACAAGATGTCCAGCACACAGCTGGATAAACACACAGTGCAGTGTGTGGGCAATGGGCTGACGGGCTGGGCTCAAAGGGTTCTAGTAAATGGGATTATGTCAGGTTGGTGACCAGTCACTAGTGGGGTTCCGCAGGGATCCATCTTAGGGCCAGCGCTCTTCAATGTCTTCATAAATGAATTGGATGCAGGACTGGAGGGAAACAAAGTAAGTTTACTGATAACACAAAACTGGGAGGAGCTGTCAACACTCTTGAGGGCAGAGGGGCTCTGCAGGGGGATCTGGACAAACTGGAGAACTGAGCAATCACCAACCGCATGATGTTCAACACAGGCAAGTGCCCAGTTTTGGACCTGGGACATGACAACTCTGGCTGTACATACAGACTGGGGGATGAGATGCTGGAAAGCAGCTCTGCAGAGAGGGATCTGGGGGTTCTGGTCGATGGCAAGTTGAACATGAGATAATAGTGTGCCCTGGCAGCCAGGAGGACCAACCGTGTCCTGGGTGCATCAAGCACAGCATCGCCAGCCGGGTGAGGGAGGTGATTGTCCTGCTCTGCTCTGCACTGGTGCGGCCTCACCTGGAGCGCTGTGTGCAATTCTGGGTGACACAGGATAAAAAAGATGTAAAGCTACTGGAAAGTGTCCAGAAGAGGGCTATGAAGTTGGTGAAGGGTTTGGAGGGGAAGCCGTATGAGGAACAGCTAAAGTCACTTGGTTTGTTCAGCCTGGAGGAGACTGAGCTACAGAGGAGGAGCAGGTGCTGATCTCTTCTCTCTGGCAGCCAATGACAGAACCCAAGGAAACATCAGGAAGATGGGCCAGGGAGGTTTAGGGTGGGCATTAGGAACAGGTTCTTCACCCAGAGGGTGGTGGACACTGGAACAGGCTCCCCAGGGAGGTGTCACAGCCCCAAGCCTGACAGTGTTCAAGAAGAGACTGGACAACACCTCAGACACATGGTGTGAACTGTGGGGTTGTCCTGTGCAGGGACAGGAGTTGGACTCAATGATCCTTGTGGGTCCCTTCCAACTCAGGACATTCTATGATCCTATATGTTCTGAACATTTAATTTACAGTAAGATATTATTCTGTCTGTATATCTTAGCCAGCTAATTGTGCTCTTATGCAAAGACACACCACTAATTCTGAAAGCATTCAAAAACATTTCAATATACATTTTCCAGCACAGCATCTCAAGAAAAAAAAAAGGTATTTCTCTTGTAGAAAATCTAAAAAGTTTGAGGGTAGAGGGCTGGCAAGTATTGGGTTCTCCATCACTAATAAAGGAGAAAATTATATTCTCCAGTAGTTTTGATTCTCCTATATTTCTATATTTTGTAATCCTTTGATTAGTAAGGTTTGGGTCTTCCTGCTTAGAATTTCAAGTAAGAGAAAAAAAGATGTTTTATAAACACAGGCTTTCTGAAAGTAATCTTTTGGGAAAGTAACTCATCAAGAAAGAGAAACTCTAAGGAAGGAAAACAAACTAATGAAAACAGGTAAGGTCAAACAAACCATAACAAAACTCAGTTTTAGTAACTGTAGATGTTCACTATTGTCATGGAGGCACCCAAAAAAACAATTTAGGCAGGCAAGAAACTCCAAACAGACTTTATTCTAACCAGCGCTGTTCAACAGAAAAAACAACTACAAACAGAGTTTATCCAAAATTACTCAGCACTCCCAACAACATCATAAAACACAAGGTTCAGATACTGGTTAGGAGTAAAATTACTACACAGCTGATTCAAATTCAGGGGGATCAGGCCCCAAAACTCTCGAGGGATGATTCAAAATGCACAACTTCCCACTCTGTGCCAACGCGAGGACTCTCAAGGGTCCCCAGATCACTTACCAAGCCAGTAAGGTTCCTCGGTCCCCTACAAATGCCTCTGAGATGGCCACTCTGAGGGGAACACTCAGCAGTCACATACCACCTCCTCCAAAAAATACCAACTCCCCCCAGGCTCCATTTATACCCTGAGCCATGGTCATTGAGCGTGGTCTATAAACTCCTCCCAACCAAGGCATCTCATTGGTCAAGGGCCCTGTCTGTCAACCAAGGGGTGTGTGCATGACCATAGGGGCCCATCAGACTAGAAGTTTCTGTTGTTTTTGGAGGAGGGTGTGAGGAACTGCCTCTAGGACACCTATATTTAATATGTTTTAATGATCCTTTTCAACTTGTACCCTTTAATTATTTCAAAGGCACCATAGAAAGAGAAAGAACATGGCAGATTAGTTCATTTTTGTATACTTCTAAGTTAGTCTCCTCACTCTTGTTTACAAGATAATAAAATTAACATTTCTTGGCCAAGGATGGCGTTCTACTGTCTGTTTGATCCTAAGTTTTTAACTTCCTTTTTTTTTTTCTTTTGAACTACTTTTCTTAGTATTCTAAAATGAAGTCCTAGAAAATTATGAAACAATGCAGATTGATATCTGACCAAGTAGCCTGTTCTTCTATGTGCTGAATTTCTAGCCACTAGCGGTAAAAGGAGAACTCAGGGGGTTTTATGCTTTTGGGAAAGGATGTTAACCAACTATTGTGCATATCTGTAAACACCGGGAACACAATGTATTCGCAAAGTTCTTTGCTAACCACATTAAGAATTTTTTTTACCTTCACATCTTTATTCTGAGGCAAGGATCACTTAACTATCATTCACCCGTTACATCAACAAAATAATCAGAGCTTATCCAGTAAGACAAAGCTGCAGGCTGTGCACCTACGAGCACTAGCAGACTCAGCTACTTCATAGCCATTACATGCATCTGTGACCACGATATGGTGTCACCTGAAGTCCTTATATAGATTTATCGCTTCAGTACTACTTTCAATCCAACATCTCTTACCTCAAGTGAAAAAGGTTCAACTTTACATCACAAACCACAAAAAAAACAGGCAGACCTTGATTTGTCATGCAGTTTTAAGACACTGCTGACTTTCAGAGCCAGCAACAGAAACCTACACTCCAGATGCCCAGAAAGGCATATACAGATGTATCTGTATAACTAGAAAGACAACTCCATCCAGGAGATAAAAATCATCCTTTCACACATAGCTGGTGTAGGAATGATTTGTGTTATAAATCTGATGGGAAGGGTCTCCCTCCTTGGGGAGAAAAAAAAAAAAAAAAAAAAAAAAAAAGGCAGTTTCTGTGTATCATATAGTACAAGGACCACTAAGTAAAATTCCTCACTTACATTACTCTAAACCAAGAAGTGAATGGACTTAATAGTTTACTGCTGTAATTAAGGTTTTACATTTCTAGCTAGAGGTGATGTGTTCTCTTTCTTTTCAGTCATTGCTTCATGATAACCTTGATAGTCATGGATGCAACAGTTACTAGGAGTATGGCATCATGAGACTATGGCCTCACTCCTCTCCTGTCCTTGCTCCCAGCTCTACAAACATAGGATCTGCCTTGGTTTCATCTTGTTATTTTTTTGTTCTTTTGTTTTGCTCAATGTATCTCTTACATATACAGAAACCATGATAAAAACAACACTACCACCTCAACACATCCACCCCTAGATACTAATTTATTGATTCACTTCAAATAGGAATGACTCAGAAAAAAACACTTTTTCTTCTGGAACATGATCCATCCGTTCTACTTGTCCTGCCAATAATGATTAGGAGAATGATTTCTATCAACAGTCTGTAGCTTAAACTACGTGTATCAAACAATATATGTCATACTTTCACATCTATTTTTATCTGATTTACATTAGGACTTCTTAATTTATTTCTCCTTTAATGATAGAAATGTCACTTATTTAATGTCACTTGCATAGTTACTGAGGAAAAGGAAAAAGAACTAAGTGTCGTACATAATTTACAATTTCTTTTGATTAATCATCTCATGTTGGCAGAACTGCTCATCTTTCATGTAAAAAGCTTGGGTACGTTGCATAGTTCTACTGGACTGACACCATATAAAAGCTACTGATTAATTATTCATACACAGATTAAAGTTAATTAAAACTGTAATCTTGGAACATCAGGAAAATATAAAATGACCAAGAATTATTAATATAAAAACCTTCAAAGAAGTTATAAAAGTCAAATTCTCAGCTACAAGCCTACTGTTACCTTTTTGGTTGAAAAAATAAAAGGAAAACTTATTTTCTGGGTTTTTTTATATGGTCATTCATTCTTTTGCAGTTTCAATTAATTCTGCCAAAGATTTCAGGGAATCTTGTTCCTATTAAAGGAGACCATTTCAAGGGAAAAATTGCAAAAGTAGTTCACAGGATCGATTCACAGTTTTATGCTGACCTCAAGCCCTATGCAGTCCTCTCATGACTAAACAAGGCAATCTGGAGCTAAACATTTCCTTCTCTGCTCATGGTGTTTAAGATCTGTAACATTTATCTCTTCAGTTCTGTCACCAACTGGGGGGTGAAAAAAAAAAAAAATAGCAGCCTAGCGTTGTGGAGCAACATCATTCTGTAATAAGAGCTCCAAAGAGTTGCCAGAGACTCCAGTCATTCCTTTCTCTATAAGTTTTGGCACTCATTTTGGTAAGGCTGAGGATACAATTCAGGAAATTCAGGAGGATATAATTCAGGATATAATCCAGGAAATGCAGCCGGTCTCTCACATGGTACCTTGTTTTCCACCAAGAGTCGCTGGTCTGTTATGATCCCAGTAAGAAAGGCACTCAGACTCTGAAAAGTATAATTTAAAATCCTGTTTATTAGAGATAACACTATAATGAGAGAAAAGCAAAAGTAATCTTACATCCCTTTAGATGCTGGGAACTCCGAGTGGTGTAGCATGAAATGAGCCTCTGATCCACGTGTGGCACATCATGCAGACCCATCCATAGAATTTTGGCCATTTGAGCTATTATATGATTTTATTGCAAGAAAGCAATTTCTACTCGTCATTTCTACTGTCAGACAGAAAGGATGTTGGCATGAGAACTTCTTGCTGTATGTTTAGATAAAGGCAAGGCCACGCAGGTGGCTTGATCGCTGGTACACAGTGGTTGCTGCCTGCAGGTTCTCTGTTCGCAGTGAGCTGGTGAAGTCCACCCCCAAGCCAAGGGACACAGGCAGCACGGCAGCAGCCTGCAGGCAGAGCTGCAGGTGCAGCACAGCGCGGATGAGCCCTAGGCCTGCTCAAGTTGACACTTTGTGGACCACTAACTCCCCGATGTACAACGGTCTTCTGGTCAGGATCACTACACACATCCTTCAGCCTGTTTCCCCTAAAGCGTTTGTGTGGCTGATGCTGTATTTTTTACAGAGGGACGATGTAATTCTGAAAGGCATTTACTTTTTTCCACGAAAGCCATCCCGAGGGCTCCCTCTCTCACGGCTACTGTGCTACTGCAAAAAGAGCACAGGTCTCCTCATGGAGCTCACACACAACTACCAAAAATTCTGCTTCCACCATCCCTTCTCCTTTCCTGTAACTGTAAACAATTAAATAAATCATGCATAAATGAGCATTAAGTCAGTTTAATTGCACAAACACACGGGTCATTTTTTTCCACACCTTCTTGTTCAGTTGTACTCAGCACTTACGCACCCTGTGGCTTTTTACTCAGTTTTAGCCTTTCCATTCACTCCTTTCACAAACAGAACATGCTCCTTATTTCTTCCAGTCAGCTCTACTTGTATTTACCTCTGCTCATCCCAGTTGTGCAGAAAGAGGGGTTTGCATGCAGGCACACTTCACTTGCTCACAGGCCCTCTGTCTGAACACCCATCCTTCTTTACTTCTATTAATATATGCAAGGCAAAATACAGAGAGTGAATATGACATTGTATGAATGTGTGTGTATATATGTGCATGTGTGTGCTTTGGTGCATTATAATCCACAAGCACACACACATATACACATGCACTTGTCTGGGTCCTGGAGGAGAAGAGGCCACAAGCTCAGTGTGATGCAAAACCACATCCCCGCAGGGAGAGAAGGAGACAGAGTTATTTTTCCACCTGCAAGCTGTGACATGTAGGATCTTTATCACTGCTGCTCTCAGGGCTGAGCAGAGCTTAAATTCAAGGATACTTTAAACCTTCTAACAGCATAATTGAAGTCTGAAAATAAGGAAGGCTGAAGTTCTGTACCCAGGACTCCCTGTACCTGACCCCCAGGGAGGGTGAATTTGATGTCCTGCCCATACAAGTCACTGTTTTCTCTATTAATATTGAAATTGTGGTGCACCAGAAGTAGCCATAGAGAATAAACACTGTTTACCTCTAAGCAGAGCACATATAAACAACCAGGGCCATGTTCCAGCTTTCCCTATGCTGGACGTTTAATGCTGTCATCGTGCCTACTGTGGCATTTGCAGGCAGGAGACCAGCAGCCAGGTTACACTGGCCACAGTGCAAGGCAGCCACGTCTCGGTCAGTGCACGGACAGAAGTTGTCAGAAACCATAAGGTTAGGAACCTCTGGTAGGTATCTGTAGAAATGTTTCCATACCTCTTCTCTCTGAAAGTAAACTTCAAGCCTAAGGTGTGACAAATGAGGTATGGCATCTTCTGGCATGGGAGAGAAAAGTGAGAGGGGCACACAAAAATACGTGTCGTGTGTGTGACATGCTTAAAGGGCCACGTGCCATTTTGGCTTGAAACTTTATTTAGTTTCATTAGCTCATTAACTAGGTAATATTCAGAAAGTCGGTCTCTGTTAGGGAGGACAAATTTCACTCAATTAACACTCAGAATTAAAATAATTCAATCACACAGGTATGCTGATTTTTTTTGGTGCATCTAGTGCATCCTTTTCATCACCACCACACTTCAAAGCCAATGTACTAGAGTGTCGTAAGCACTGGTAATTTAATCGCTAATTAATGAAATGCTGCAATCAGAAACCTAGCATACCAAGCCTTTGAGTCTAAATGAGAAATTATAACCAGATTTAAATAGTTCAGTTGTTCCAGTGACTGCAACAATCTTTGAATTCATATGTTTTTTAATAGGATGAGACAATCTGACTGTCAGAAATGCCATTGCCCAAGCACAAATCTATGCATACTGTAGGCACTTCTCACTTGCCTCGTTCTATTTCAAGCCTTGGAACAGCTGTTGGGTTTGTTGTGATAATTCATCATCACTAATTTTCACAGGTTTTATTTCACTTTTTTTTTCCCTCCCATTACGGCCACAACACCTTTAGTATCATGGTTATTTTCTAAATCTAGCTTGCCTCCTCTTTTCAATAAATATACAGAACTTGTGAAAACAGGAACCAAGTATAACAACAGATTCTGATGTTCAAAGACAAAGTTCACCTAAAATGACACTAAATATCATTAATTTTACGGACTTGGTTCAGCAGGTTTTGTTAATACCGTGAGAGATGCTGGGGACCAACCTCCTTATTCTTTCAGCTTGTCTGGGTGCTGTTTGAAGAAACCTGCAGGAAAATGCATCTGCCATTACTCTTGCTATGTAGTGCCCTCTTGTGGGTTTGTGTCAGAAAATAAACCCCAAAAGAAATCCCACGGAGTAAGAATATGCACCCACTAGGTTGTTTTTTTAAACCCTGTGAAGGCTCTGTACATGCTTGAATTCGGTCACAGAAGTGGGTCCACAGGAATTTACACTTAGGCACACTAAGCGTTTACAGAACTGATCTCCAATTAAGCAGGGATAAATATATTAACAACGCTTTGCGTTGTGTTTACTTTAAATTCAAATTATAGCTCTTTACATCTTCAGGGAATACCTATTCATGTTTTTTACATCAAAATATCTCCTAGATTGGAATTGATAATTTCAGCTACAAAACTGTATCTTTGTATCCATTATAATTGAATACCACTTTAATTAATGAAAGCCTTAAGCTACTTCAGAATCAAGCCACATATTTTAAAAAGAAGCCAAAGTCTACTGAGGTCTTTAATAGGCATTTATAAGTAATGTAAATAATTCAGAACTCATGTAAATTTATGATACACATCTTTTTAGGACAAGACTGGTAAAACATGCAAATTTGACTAACAGAAGGAACGTTTTATACAAGCTGCAGAAAAGAATCACTTCAATACAGCTGACACATTGAGCAAGACAGATCTGCAAATATTCTTTAAAAAAATTCCTTTGAGCATAAACACTGTTGTTCATTCCATGTGAAAATGCGAGTTTCTCTACAATTCAGTGTGCTCCTGAAATTCACAAACTCTTGGCCTGGTTTTGATCATTCAGGCTGGGTAACTAATTTATCTCTGATTTGGGGATTTTGTGGTTGGCTGAATTTTTTTTTAAAGGCAAAATCCAAAATCAGATGTAGTCAAAGGCATGCCACAGGAAGGGACCTTCAGTCTATAAAGTGTATGGCTAAAAGTCAGTGTCAATAACCACATTCAGCCCAGTCCAAAAAACACCCACATTCCCTTCCAACTCCTTCCCCAATTAATTGATTTGCAACTATTTCTGAGAGTGGCAAGGGAAAAGATCAGAAGCTCTTAATTAGCATGGTTCACTACAGAATGATGAAACAAGCCCTGCCACTGATAAGTAACGTAATATGTACATTGTTTCCACCGTATTTTAAATCAACACTTCAGAACAGGGTAAATTCTTCTTTATTTCTCCCCTATCAAAAAAGTCTGCATCCCACAATGCTCTCATGAGGAGCAGACGGACATTTGACAGGAAAATCAAATGCTGACGGATGGATTTTAATCCATGTAGTCATCTCTGTTATCACTCAAATCAAGCGATCTTGACCAACAACTTTGATGGGAAATAAAATAAAATCAAGCCTGTGTTGGAGACGAACAGTTTCATTGCATGGCTCTCTCCAGACATGACAAGGGATAAGACAGTTCAGAGTTCAGTGCTGTGCTGAAACTGAAGATCCAGCCCACAGTCTGAGTTTGTTGCCAACATCTAGGGGCAGATGAAGGGTATGGATTGCCCCATGCCAGCAACATATTCTTCCTATGTGCTGGAAAAGGCTCCACCAGAGCCCTTCTGCTACCCAGCTGAGCCTGTGCTCATTTCTTCCGACTCCCAGGAACCAGAATTTGCAGGGCTTTTCAATTGCTTCATTTAGGATTTAGCTTTTGTGGCATTGCCGGTTTTTAAATACACATCAGGGAACAGATGGATAGGATGACAATTTTGCATATCTGTGCAATATAATTCTTTATGGACTAAGCTGCCAGACTTTAGTATTTCTAATTCACAAAAGTGCTTTTATACTTTTTATCAGCATCAGACACTGAAGCTAACTTTCAGAAGCAGCTAGAAGTAAATAGCTATAGATTTTAGAACGAGTAGAAGACAAATGCACTTCAGGGAATTTCAAATTCAATAGAAGTCTATTTGAGCTTTCGGTTCTTTTATCCAGGCATCTTTTAGAGCCAACTAGAAACACTACCAAATGAGTGCAGGAAAGTTTTCCCTCTCTGGTGATCCAATCAAACTGAGTAGGTCAGCTTTTATAAAGGAGAGTGTTCTTCTGTTTCCCTTTGAGGCTCATACTCATGCATTGATGTGATATTCTGGTTTGCGCCTACTCTTTTCTATTAGCACAAGAGGTCCCAGGCTCAAGAATACTGGTGTTTTTGTTTGATCTCCCTCACAGTAGTAAAATCAGAGCAAAACCAGGATTCAGCAGAAGAAAAGGTCCATAAAGAGCTTTAGAGACTTGTGAATTCCATTGATTTCCATGGCAGTAGCAGAAAACAGAATCAGCCTCATTCAGTGTCCTTCTATGGTGCATTGCTTCCTTCCTATGGTAGATGGCACTAGCAGCATCTATTATCAAGATTACCACTTTCCACCTAAAATGTTTTGTTTAGTTGTTTATAGCTTTGCCAGTTATCAGTAGTTTGGCCTTAGATTTTGTTTCCAGGACAAGTATCATGTCAGCTTGAAATCTGAGGAGCAGGGGAGAGAGAATGAAAGGGACAGACTGCATAAAAATAGTTCAGCTGGGTAGTCAGAATTGGCTGAGGCTGGGTTTGCCTGTGTTAGGGAAAAAGAAAAAAGTTATCTTGTTCTGTTAAAAATTCTAGCAATTTGTTCTTTGAAGTAGGGGCTTGAACTTCAGGTGGGCATGGATGGGAAGAGGGGAGTGCCAGCCGCTGTATCAAGAATGTGGCTTTTCATCCTTTTGAAAAATCCACACAAATTTGTAGATAAGTTCACCAAGAACTTCATGTATTAAGATCCTGAGCAGAAGCTGAGATCCTAGCAGTATATTTTCCCATCCAGTCCATCTGTACCCAAGCATGCTTTAACTGCATCCAAGCAAAAGCATTTTTGGCACGGCAGTGGTTAGCTGCTGCAGGCTGGGTCTGGTCGTGGTTCAGGTGTGTGCACAGAGGCTGAGATACCTATGGCCTGTGTGCTTTTGGGAGCACCCATCCTGGAATCATTTTTTTGCAGGCCAGAAACACACACATGTACACACACAGAGCAGGAGCAGCATCCAGACATGCCCTTAGGTAGGGCTTTGAAGGAGCTATCTGAGAAAGGGGGAAAAACCCAGAGGCAAAGAGAAGTGCAAAAGGAATATGAGATTATGGGGTGACCTATCTGTGGGCAAGAGAAGAAACACAAATTCTGAGACCCAGAGGAGTCTGAAAATGGGATTTAAACAAGCACATGTGCTGAGTGCAGAAGTATGTACACAAATCTCAGGAGATGCAGACAGCTGTCACTCAGCATTACAGAGATAAAAAAAGACCATTTAGTCATCCAAATGTTTGCTGCTATAGTAGAGCACTGAACAAATAAGTGCCTTATAACCCTTTTTGATACATGGACAATGTCATCTTCATGTCAGTACCCTGTTACTGACTCGCTAACATTCACTGTCAGGAAATTTTTCCTCTGCAGGAAAGCAAGGATTAGCAAGGTGCACTCCCCTCAGGCCTGTAGACAAAACTCAGAGCAGAGTGCTATCAAGAAGAAAACCAGCATCTGCCATACTATTTGAGATGTGTGAGCTACACAGGACAACTTAGTAACTTCTCTCAAGTTTAGCATGGCACCAAGGTGAAATGCCATGGTCAGAAGCAATAGCTCTTTTCATTTCAATCACACAGCTGAAAAACTTCAACCCTTCTTTCCAAGTACATGCTACTTAGCAATACTGCTCACACCAATTTTAATAAAGTTCTCCTGCTTAGAAGCTGCTTTTCAAACACTATAGTCACTAGTACCAGTGAACTAATATTTCATTTTTTACAAGGAAAACTAGAGCATCTTCAGGGGAGGTTATATTAGTCACAGTGATCATGTAAATCTAACACATTATTTAATTTTAAAATGTATATCATATTATGTCCTGCTGGCACATAAAAATTAATATGGCTCCCCTTTTTAAAAAGCTGTTAATCGTCTGTTTTAAAAGTAAGCAAGCCCTACATATTTGTCTGACAATACTGCTCGGAGCAATGAGATCTGCAGTCTTGCAAGGAAATACTAAGTACCGCTGAGGTGAAAATACGGCAGGGTAAAAATTACTGTTCAAGTGGGTCAATGGCACAGTGTCTGGATGGACACCAGTAACAAGTGGTGTCCTTCAGGGGTTGTGCTGGGACCTGTACTGTTTAATAACTTCATCAATGGTATAGACAGTGGGATCGAGTGCACCTTCAGCAAGTTTGTGGATGACACCAAACTGAATGGTGTGGCTGACACACCTGAGGGATGGGATTCCATCCAGAGGGACCTGGACAAGCTTGAGAAGTGGGCCCATGTGAACCACATGAGGTTCAACAAGGCCAAATGCAAGGTCCTGCACCTGAGTTGGGGCAACCCCCAGTATCAATACAGGCTGGGGGATGAAGGGATTGAGAGCAGCCCTGTAGAGAAGGACTTGGGGGTACTGGTGGATGAAAGACTGACCGTGAGCTGGCAATGTGCGCTTGCAGCCCAGAAGGCCAATCGTATCCCGGGCTGCATCAAAAGGAGCGTGGCCAGCAGGTTGAGGGAGGTGATTCTGCCCCTCTACTCTGCTCTGGTGAGA
>VWYH01010071.1:225029-334640 GCA_013399365.1 Pampusana beccarii
ATGGTTTTAAACTGAAGGAGGAGAGATTCAGGCTAGACATGAATAAGAGATTTTTTACAATGAAGGTGGTGAAACACTGGCCCAGGTTGCCCAGAGAGGTGGTAGACGCCCCATCCCTGGAGACATTCAAGGCCAGGCTGGATGGGGCTCTGAGCAACCTGATCTAGTTGAAGATGTCCCTATGCATTGCAGGGGGGTTGGACTAGATGATCTTTGAAGGTCCCTTCCAACACAAACTATTCTATGATTCTATGAAGTGCCAGTAAATCAGCACCTATAAATGATAATCTGAGAAGTGAAGTGTATTCAAAGTGGATATTTCACAAAAATGATGGAGTGGTGATCAGCAGAGAGTGTGATGTTCACAGGAGTTTTGAGAAAAGCAGGCTGTGACAAAAATCTTGAGAGTGCTTTGCACAGGTGAGAGCTCCAAGCAATTTGGAAAGTGACAAAGAAAATATGGAAAACAGTGACTAAGCAGTTTTTTTATGAAGAGAAACAAACAAGTGCATCAGAGAAATGAGGTCTACAGATTTACTGAGACTCTCTGTGTTGCTGATCCTCTATTTCATGCCAGAAGACAGCTCTGCTCTGCTCTGCTCTGCTCTGCAATGGTAACTGGGAAGTTCTTCAGCAGCATTGTTAAAGCAGAAAAAAAAGGGTTCATACTGATGGCTTTTGAAAGTCAGGTAAAACCATTTAAGAAAACTGCTGTCCGTTTCACAGAATCACAGAATGATTGAGGTTGGAAGTGACCTCTGGAGGTCATCGGTTCCAGCCCCTCCGCTCAAGCAGAGCCGGTCGCCCAGACATCCTTTGAATATCTCCAAGGATGGAGCTTCCACAACCTCTCTGGGCAACCTGTGCCAGTGCTTGGTCACCCTCACATTGCAAGTGTGTTTCCTGATGTTCAGAGGGAACCTCCTGTGCTTCAGTTTGTGCCCATTGCCCCTGCTCCTGTCACTGAGCAGTCACTGAGAAGAGCCTGGCTCCATCCTCTTTGCACCCTCCTTTAATGTATTTATATACATCGATAAGATCTCCTCTGAGCTTTCTCTGCTCCAGGCTGAACAGTCTCAGCTCTCTCAGCCTTTTCTCATAGGCGATATGCTCCAGTCCCTTTGTTGGATGTCTCTCTTGTGCTGGGGAGCCCAGACCTGGACACAGCACTCCAGTTGTGGCCTCCCCAGTGTTGAGCAGAGGGGCAGGATCATCTCCCTTGACCTGCTGGCAACAGCCCTCTAACACAGCCCAGGACACTGTCAGTCTTCTCTGCCACGGGAACATGTCGCTGGCTCATGGTCAGCTTGACATCCACCAGGAACCCAAGTGCTTTTCCTGCAGGTTATCTTTGGTTTTTCCCAGTAACACTTAAGCTATGCTCTCTCTCTTTCACCAGCTGCTTGACCTCTTTCTTCCTTTCCTTTCTGTTAACTGAGAAGCTTCTAGGAACTCCACAAGTCTTCAGACAGAAGACAGAAAATTAACTGTAGGTTGTCTGAGGAGACACGAGTTTTCAAAAGCTGAATTTTCAAATAATAGAATATTTAGATGAGTTTGGTTAACCTGAAGTTTAAGTTGTATACACAAATACAGTGGGAGAAATTTAAATGTGACCCAAGTCATAATTAAACAGCTGAAGATGTGATTTGAATTGGTAAGTTTAGTAGTGATCATAGTGGTAAAAACAGATGATAGATCATTTAAAGGCTGTTGTTTAATTATGCACACTTAAATTTTCCACACCTTTCTGTTCTTTTTTCTGTGTATCTGACATGAATCCTACTCAAAAGTACCATGCTGAAGGCACAGCTTTAGCTTTAGACAGGGTTTCCCAAGGGAGCAGAAAGCAAAGAAGCAGTAAGACAGGGTCCTGGCTCGCTCCCCCTTGCTGATGCTGGGGTGGGGAAGCGGGGTGCACTTCCCAACACCGGGGCTGTCCCAGTGGCCCCAATGCCCCTCTGTCTTTCTCCCCATCAGGGCCCAGGACAAGAGCAGAGTGTGAGGGCAGTGAGACCTGGAGCTAGTCCCAGGCCAACACCTACGCTATCTCTTGGCCCAAGAGAGCCCCATGTCCCCCTGACTGCTGCTACAGCTTTGCTGTGAAGCAGCCTTCACCTCCAGCTTTGCCCAGCCATGTTCCATGTTATTCCTCCAAAACTATCTCAGCCATGCAGATCTGCACCCCACAAGGACATGGGGAACGGCAGCTACCCCATATGCATATCACCAAATCACAGAGTGGTTGAGGTTGCTGAGTGCAATAAGACTGCCCATACTGTGTATTTTGTCCTAATGGTGATATTTTGTCTATAAATGTTGTCGATATTGGGGGGAAAAAAGCAAAGGAACAATATAAAATTGTAACTGTTGTTCAGCTTCAGCTGAGAGTTAGAAAAAAAACATGAATATAATATTTATGTTCTTTTAACATTTGGAGTGGGGTGCTCAGGCAGAACCTAGTGAGACAGGGAAATTCAAATTAAAGAAAAGCATGATGTACATTTGCACATATTCTGTGGGGATTTAGATACTAGTGATTCAGCACACAGTGTGAATTTAAAAAGAGAACTTTGCCCAAAACGTATAAATAAGTTTTTCTTACAAGCAGCATTGCAGTTTAGTACATACCCCAGCTTATATTGTATGCTCCAGGCGTCTAAGTCTACAAGGTCAATGATTCAGCTACACTGCCAGAAGTCTCCCTTGTGACAAGTCACCTTGTTCCCACGTGGTTATGAAACAAGAGCATTGACGGTCTGTCAGAAATCTGTTGGGTTTTTTTCTCTCTCTTAATGATTAGTTAAGTTACAGCTACAGGCAAGTGTGTGAATGACAGCCCTGGTGTGAATTCACAAAGAGGTTCAGCTGGAGCAGAACTGTCACAAACCTCCCAATAGGGTCTTACCAACATCCATCAGCCCAGGCCTGCAGTGACGTCTTCCAGCACTGAGCTTCCTTTAAACCCAGTTTAGGCAGCGGTTTCTGTGACGGCCAAGGCTTGCAATGCTGACAGCTCTGTTGCTGCGGCAAACTGAATCAAGATCACCAGCACATTTCACATAGTTCTCCAAAAAGTAGAGAGTCATTTTTGGTTTTGGTCATTATCTATCCAACCTGAAATGTGTTATTAACTGGTGTTTATGTCCATAATTACTATTATTTGCATCTATATTATTATCCTTTTAAAGACAGCTCGGGGAACTATTCCTAGCAAGGTGTCCAGGCCTTGATATTAGTAGTTTAATTATTCCAAATTATTCCAAAAAGCAATGAAAACTCTGCAAACAGCAGGAAGAAATCCAAAGAGATTGCCTAAAAGCTAATATTATCCTGTGAAGACTACTGTCTCCATGCTCCCTCAGTGTTCAGCAGTGAAAAAGAAGTTTTCTTGGGCACAGTTCAACACAAGACCAACGTTAGTCACCCTTCGTCTCCCTCCAGAAGAGTCCCAGCGGAAGCCTAGGGTTATTGGGTTTACAAAGCTTAAGTTAGTAAGATGTAAGAGATCCTTCAAGAGGCACTTTGGACATTAAGAACAGCAGGGTCTTTGCAGGATTTTTTTTGTTTTTATGTTATTTTTGACTGCTCAAAGCCATTCTGTAATTCTGCAGATCCATAAAATTTTAATTCTCAGTGAATAACACTGCCAAATTTTTTACAGGAGAAATTCGTAGGGAAAGATGTTACTTTTTATTGGATGTACCAATTGTATTTTGGATAACTCTCTGATTTTGTTACTTCCCCAGGCCTCTCTGACAACAGCCATTTCAGTCTGACAGCCCAACATATCTGCAGGGAAATGCAACAGCAAGGGTTAGAGAAGAAGATAACACCTATTTTGACATGACTGCCATATACTAAAAAATAATAATAAATTAAAAGATCTGAGGTCTGGTTATGGGCATATGAGGTAGATAACTATGTACACTTAAGGTTTGGGTGGGGAACAAAGGAAAGGAGGAAGGGAAAGCACTGCCTGCCTGCACTCACTAATTGCACAATCACACTGCAGGCACTGTTGGGATCCCCTATTGCAGAGACCCACACCCGCCTACCTTTACTTTGTTGCAGCTTACTGGTTTAAGCTATTCCACTCTTATGACTTATTCACAATAAACCTCTTATTAAACTTCAATAGCTGTATCAAAAGGAGTGTGACCAGCAGGTCAAGAGGTGATTTTGTCCCTCTGTTCCACTCTGGTGAGACCCCACCTGGAGTCCTGTGTCCAGCTCTGGAGCCCTCAGCACAGGAAAGCCATGGATCTGTTGGAGAGGGGCCAGAGGAGGCCACAAAAATGATCAGAGGGCTGGAACACCTCTCCTATGAGGACAGGCTTGGGATTGAGAAAGTTGGGATTGCTCAGCCATGAGAAGATAAGGCTTCTAGGGATACCTTGTTGTGGCCTTTCAGTACTTAAAAGGAACCTATGAGAAAGATGGGGACAGACTTTTTAGCAGGGCCTGTTGCGATAAGACAAGGGGTAATGGTTTTAAACTGAAGGAGGGGAGATTCAGGCTAGATGTGAAGAGGAAACATTTTACAGTGAGGGTGGTGAGACACTGTCCCAGGTTGCCCAGAGAGGTGGTAGATGCCCCATCCCCGGAGACATTCAAGGCCAGGCTGGACGGGGCTCTGAGCAACCTGATCTGGTTGAAGATGTCCCTGCTCATTGCAGGGGGGTTGGTCTAGATGACCTTTGAAGGTCCGTTCCAACCCAAACTATTCTATGATTCTATGCTGTATAAAAGCACCATGATGCTGCTTCATCCTCAGCATATCTTCTTAGATTCCTACAGCAGCTGACAATGTAGAAAAATTCCTTTTCCATGGAATTTGTCCAAGAGACTTATCCTGTTTCTAAATGCCAGACTCTATCTACATAACTAGTAGGTCACTGTGAATTTTAGTTGATGTAAACAAGTTGGGCAGAACATGCAGAAGGTATCCGCGTTCAGTCTGCCTGTTGCTAGACCAAGGGAATATACCAAGGGAGAGCTCATCCTGCTTTAATTTTCAATAGCCATCATGATTTTCCAGTTTCATTTGAACACACATGTTTATCCATTTGCGGCTCAGTTGAAAGAATAGCTATGTGGCAAGTAGAGAATAAAAAGCACCTAAAAGAGTCGCAGGCTAGAAGTATCAGTCAGTGGTGATCTTGTTTTTCCTACAGTGTTGCTCCTAGTCTGTCTTTAGACAGTCTTGAGAAAGGAGATCAACATGAAATACATTGTCCAGCAGCAGCCTGGAAAAGACTGTGGCTTAACTGACATAAACCTCTCTAATTTCCCCTTGATAAGGGGGAAGGAATAATTTGTAGCTGATCTTTGCCTGTTATATATCCCTTCTACCACAAGTGCCGGGAAGATCTGGGGCTCTATTAATTCTCTAATTTCCTTCCCACACGGCTTCCTTGACACGAAAGCACGTTGACATCTGCCTACTCATCACGAGACTCTTACTGACTGGCATAAGTGTTAAAATGTAGTCTTAGTCTATGTAAATTTAAGGGAAGTAAACTATATGGTATTTGCCAAATAGCTAGGATTAGAAGAGCTCATCAGTGCAGTAATACTGTGTTTGTGGGAGTCTCACGACTTTGTCTCACCACTATGCCAGTCTACCTTTCAACAAAATTGAAATATATTCTTCAGGTCAATTTTATATCATGTTTTGACCTTGGACTCTTTGAGCTCAAAGAAGAGTGAAACAGTGACAGCAAATTTGAAAGGGCTGTCAATCCGAAGCCTAGCAAGTACACAAGAAGGAGAAATCTGGGCTGCCTTAATAGCAGTGTAGCCAGTAGATTATTCCAGTTTGCTTGGCACTTGTTAGATGGCATCTAGAATACTGTGTCTGTTTTTGGGACCCCAATCCAGAAGAGACATCAGTTAAACCAGTGAATATCCAGTGAAGGGCCATCGAGATGCCTGGGGGCTAGAGCACTCCTGTGAGAAGAGGCTGAGAGATCAGGACCTTCAACCTGGAGAAGAGACATCTTTGGGGGAGACCAAATAATCCCCTGCCAGTACCTATGAGATCACTGAAAAGACAGAGACAGACTAATACAGCAGTACATGGTGGGAGCACAGGAAACAACAGGCACATTGAAGCAAGAGAAGTTCAGATGACACATAAAGAAAAACTTTTCACTTTGGGGACAGTGACAGTGAAAGAGGTTGCCCAGAGTGGAAGCACAGGATTTGTTCTTAGAGGTTTTCAAGATCTGACTGGATAAGGCCATATATATGGCCCTTTTGAGCAGGAGGTTGGGTTAGAAATCTCCTGAAATCCTTCCTAACCTAAATATTCCCATGATCCTATGCAATACTCTTAAGAGAAGGGAGATTAATCTAGTTGACTGTCCTCTGTGTACACTTACTCAGGATATTAATTTTTTGCTGCTAAACTCAATGTCATTTATCAGTTCCATTAGTGACGGGTTTGGACACATTATCACAGCTGTGACTACCATGATCATACTATTGAGATTTTAGTGTTCCTTAGACATACTACCACTAACCTAAATCAACTGCTTCAGGTAATAATTCCATTCTGGCTCAAGTCAGTAATTCCCAGAGATGTCAGTGGGAAGAGAGGATTTTGAAAGCATAAGGTTTGACATTCAAGATTGAAACCGGACAGTAACTTGACATACAGTTATAGTGGGAATAGCTCAGATGGCTCCACAGACAACTTTTTGCCCAACAAGTTTCTTAATCTATCCTATAAATCCTTGCACAATTTATCGTTGTTCCATCTCACCCTCTTTGCTGTACTTGCAGTGTTATTTGCCCAACAGGTCCCAGAAAAGATCAATACCCATTGCACTAGCAACTGTATCAACACATATTAAAACAAAGAAGTTTGGGGGGGGGAAAAGAGTGGTAAACATTATCATTCATACATTGTTTTCTTCACATTGTTTTCCATTAGGAAGTATTATGTTGAAACCCACCCACCGTAAATAACTTCCTTGCATAAATGTTTATGGATCTGGATTGAGCCTGCAATTGAAAAACTAACCCTTCCTCCCCAATAAAACAGATTTAAGGCAGTTGAATTGCCAGTAATCACTGAGACAGGACAATAAACGATGACATTTTGAAAGCAGTAAGTCCTGGCCTTTACTTGCTAAGATCAAAGGGTAATTTGAGTTACCGTACTTTCCAATATACCTATTTCTCAAGTACATTGACAACATTTTTGTAAACTTCAGATCTTCCCACTTGTTCAATTTATAATGAAAAGCAACGTGTGCATACCTGCAAAAAATCTGCATTTAACAATGCATATAAATGCTATTGTATTAAAGTATGTTAGTATTACTTCATAACAGTGTATTACGTTATATTAAATGTTAATTAAAATGCAGCCAGATAATTAAGAAAAGGTAATCTTCACCTCTGCTAATGATGAATCTTCTCTCAGCCTTAGGTAAGGATAGAAAAGAAAAAATATCCTGTCCTACTTATTTAAATTACCACTCACGTTGCCAGAGGGTACTCTGAAAACAATTTGTTGCTTATTTCCTGCACTAAGTAATCCATCCTTCAGAAGAATTTTGGACCACCATCTAGAATGTGGCAAATTGACATGAGGAAAATTCAGGTGATTTTTTTTTTTTCAAGAGACATTTGCTGAACAAAAAGATTTTTTGATGAACAGGTAAGAACATGAAGAGAACTAAGATGTAATATATGGCCAAAAAGGTCAACAGCATCCTGGCTTGTATCAGGAATAGTGTGGCCAGCAGGACCAGGGAAGTGATCGTCCCCCTGTACCCAGCACTGCTGAGGCCCCACGTCAAATCCTGTGTTCAGTGTTGGGCCCCTCACTACAAGAAAGACATTGAGGTGCTGGAGAGAGTTCAGAGAAGGGCAACAAAGCTGGTGAGGGGTCTGGAGCACAAGTCTGATGAGGAGCAGCTGAGGGAACTGGGGCTGTTCAGCCTGGAGAGAAGGAGGCTGAGGGGAGACCTGATCGCTGCCTACAACTGCCTGAAAGGAGGTTGTAGCATGGAGGGGGTTGGTCTCTTCTCCCAAGTAGCAAGTGATAGGATAAGGGGAAATGGCCTCAAATTGCACCAGGGGAGGTTCCGATTGGATATTAGCAAAAAATTCTTCACGGAAAGGGTTGTAAGGCATTGGAACAGGCTGCCCAGGGAAGTGGTGGAGTCACCATCCCTGGAGGTGTTTAAAAGACATATAGAAAAGGTTCTTAGGGATGTGGTTTAGTGCTTGAGTTAGGTTATGGTTGGACTTAATGATCTTGAGGGTCTCTTCCAACCAAAATGATTCTATGACTCTATGAATATGAGGGAATTAAATGGGAGGGGAGATGAAAGGAAGGGAGAAACTGCTGTGTTGAGGGAGCATAAGCACCTGAGGGTGAGAGTTCAGGATGCAACTGGAAGAGGCAGTTAGGGTAACAGACGAACTTGAAAGGAATCTGAAAAACAAAAACAAAAAAAACACCAAACCAAAAAACACACACACAAACACAAAAAACTCCACAAAAACACCACTGCAAAGAGTGAGGAAGAAGAAAAAGAAGATACAGATAAATAGAAAACTAGAAGACCTGGAAACTGATGGACAAGTAGAATGAATTAATAGACTCAGGGATGGGAAATTCTAACAGGATTCACCTCACTCTAAAAGGAGCATTGGCCATACCAAAGTGCCTTGGGAAGGTCCTACTTGCCTCCCTTTCTTTCTTGCAGCCAAATCTTTCAGTGAGGGAGCCAGTCTACTATGAGCTGACGCAGAAGTCTTCCAAAACCTTCACCCAGGCTCCTGCAACAACAGACTGCCTCAAGATACCACAAAGTCAGTGAAGAAGTTGTCAAAGTATCTTTCACTAGCCACTGGTTAATATATTTCATATTACCGCTACAAATAAATACAAAAATATGCATGCTTACTTGATAAATCATTTAGTTTTTTCTTAAGCTATGCTATGTTCAGGTACAAACCCACACCTTGTTTCAATGCCAAACAGATCCCAAAAACTGAAAGCGAGATTTTAGTGCATACATCAAATTCAATAAATACAGAAAAGATCTTTTGTCTTATATGCAAATATATATATGTACACCTATTTTTATCATGCTACAGTGCTGAACACTGACAAAAAATTAACTCCACAATATTTTATAACTTTTGTCATGCACAGTTTAAAGTTGCAAGAGCATGGGTCAGCTGTAGGAGGTGCGAATGTGTTATTTCTGACACTAGATGGCAGGAGATTGAAGTAAATTATTTCCAGTGGGTCAGAGTAGCCTTCTCAGTAAATCAGTTTAAAAACCAAATGCCTGCTGCTTTGTAAATTGGATAATAGAATCAAATCGAAAGATATAGTAAGGATCTGGAAATTAAGCACAACAGACTTTTATGTTTTTAAAGCTCAAATGTTTCTTGGAGAATGACTGTTCAAATACACACATAAGATCTCAGTAATTAGATGTAGTTCAGCATGGGTTAAAAAAATGATGAAACTGCTTCTACAAATTTGAAACCCTAGTGGAGTTTTCCCAGATGTGATTAGAAGCAGAAGGTGCATGTAGAAACTAAATTACATGTAAGTTAGTTGTGAAACCTCAAACCTCAGCATCCATGTTTGTTAGAAAGAGAGATCAGGATGAAACCTGATGGGACAGACTGACTATTCCACACCAAGTAGAGTCTTTCTGTATCTTCTACTAAAGTGCTACTTGGCGCTGCTAAAGGAAGGAAGCTGAACTAGAGGGCCTGGGGTTCTGGTAGGCACTTTACATGTGTTCAGACGTGTTTCTCCTCTCTGAAAGTTTATTCTTCACAGTGTCTGGCTTAAACTTTCATTAGTTTTGGACAGAAATCTTCAGTGTTATCAGTGCAAAGAGGGTCCTTAATGCAGTTTTTACAAGTATCCCTCGTGATGTGTCACACAGTGAGGGGGACGGAAGTCCTACAACAGCCTTCCTGCAGAGCTGACAGGCTCTTTGGGCTGCAGGGAGATGCTCGCCCCTTACAGCAGCTCTTGCTGTAGCACTGGCCTTGCAAATAGTTAGTGCCTCCTCCAGCTCTTTTTGCCCATGAGGCTGATGTGTTGCAGGAAGGCTGAAAAATATTGGGTATGCTTTATGAGTGGGGGAATCTTTTTTTTTTTTTTTTTTTAATTGGTTTATTTGTAAAAAATAATAATTCTTGATAGGATTTGCTCGGTCAATTTTTATGATTTCTCCAGAGATGTTGCTGTTGCTGGCAATTGAACCTCAGGACAATCAGGAGAGGTGCCTCCTCACACGTTTAATATGAAAGAGATTGTAAGGAAGGGATTGTGACATTTTCACTGAGAATTTGCGATGGTCAGAGTAAGTAGTTTCTGGTCAGCTGCCTAAAAAAGACCCTGAAGCTTGGTCTGCATTTACCTATCTCATTCCACCAGTGATCTGCAATAGCTAGAAAGACAGAGTATGTCTCCCCAGCTATATGGGGCTACTCAACAAAAACAGCACAGTGAGCTGTGGTGATACACAGTCACACTGATTTCTTAATTTTAACAACTTTGAATGTCATTGAATTCTTGGAAAGACACAGGACCCCAAAAGACATCCTCACTTTTGCATTCTTTATTTTGTCAGTATGAAACATGTTTTAGAGCAGTTACTAGCTACATCCACCACACAAGGCTGTAGTTAAGACAATACAGAGCCAGTAAGACTAGCTGACACTTCATTTTTCAATAAGTGCTCTCTAAAAATGGTATAATTACACCTCTTTTCTAGACAGGGAAACCTAAGCTGAGGAAGATGATGTAATCATGTGCAGGGTCATCAGAAGGCTAGCAGCAAGGTCTAGTGAAAAAGTTAAGTTCCTCTGACTCCTGGCCCCAGATTCTAGCCACTGTCTCCCAACAGCATGGTAAATACCCATAAATAGGTTTTGGTTTCTTTTGACATCTGATAACTTTTGCTTTCATATTGATATTTTATATGTAGTGGGTGATTAGGAGGTCAACTACCCCCTGGCAGTGGTAACTGGACTAGTCCCAGTTTCCTACTAAACCACCTCACCTGATGGTCCCTTCCACATTTAATGTGTGTCCAATCAAATACAAGATATTTGTCTCAGATGTTATGAAATATCCATCTACAAACAGGAAAAATGGGTCATACTGAACTTAAATCACCCAGATGCTTCTCTGTAACTCATTGCTCCTCTGCTTATTGCACTGGTTGAATTTGATTGTAAGTAAATGCTCTCCAGTAGTGACTTGACATTTACTTCCAAATCGCAAATGAAGTCCTATATCAAACTTACTTATGTCTATGGAAACCCTGCTTGGATGCTTCCTATTAATTACCATTTCCTAATAACCACCAGTTTCTGTATTTATCTGTCAGCTAGTTCTTAAACTGTGAATTTGCACTTCATTGATATTGCATAGAGCTATTTTTTATTTGTGCTATTGAGAACACCAGGCAATATGGAATCACATACTGTACTTCTCAGACGTCTAAATAAATTGCACCTATATGACGATCAACCCAACTGCCAGAGGGTAGCTTATACTTTGTGAACAAATGCCAAGCATACTTGATTTAAATCTTATGATGCAGTTTTTTCACAAACCACACTGACTTCCACTCCAACCCTCAGATTTTTTTTCTAAATGCACCCTGTATAAACCACTCCTCTGTCTTCTTTAGGATTTGTGTCAGACCAACAAGCTTATGCTTACCTGGATCAGCCACTTTGCCTTTGTAATATATTGTGTGGAACAGCATTTGACTTTTCCAGAAACTTTTCAGAAATCTAGTATTTATAAAATCATCAGGGGCCAGGATACAGCCTGTTTCACCATTAGTAATTTTTTTGGCCTTTGTTAGCTGTTGTTTATGTTCCTCCCTCATTACTGCTGAAATTACTTCATGATTCTCGTGTGGTATAAGGATATAATGTTGCTTCTTGCTTATTTCCAGGTACAGATTTCCCTGTTGACCACTTCTGCTATGTCTGCATTATTATTACCAATTTTTCCATCAAGCAGCAGCTCTTTGCCACTGCTAGAATTTACACTGTGCACAATAGATTTAAATTCTTTTGTTCTTAGTCTTCCCAGACATGAATTTCTTTCTGATGGCATTAGGTCCTCTTATAATTCAAAATGTATGAAGTGTAGAACATGTATATCCTTTGCTATGTATTTCTCATTTTTTCTTATTGTGTATTGCTTTTTTGTTGTTGTTTAATTGCTACACCTATTTCACTACTGAACCAGGATGGGCTTTTTGACAGTGCTGTCCTGTTTACTGGGAAATACAAATTATTTAATCGTGTCTTCAGGCCACAAAATAATTTATTCTCAAAGAACATTCAATTCAATACAGTTTTTATTTCCATAAATTAGAGTGGCATCTAGGAAATAACTCGCCTTTTTCATTGAGCCTTTAACAAATCCCAACCAGTACCCTTCCTGGGCTTTGTTAACGTGTTGATCTGCAAGTATTTAAGATCCCACAATTCCTTCTTAATCAACTTTCAAACAGGTAACAGTGTATTTAATGTGAAAGATCTCACCCTTATATCTGAACTGGCCTTTTTGAAGTATTACAGATGAAGACTGTATTACAGCTGTTCTAGAAAGGGATGTCATCAATTATCTGTATTTCTGGCAGATAACTGAGAATATTGACAGAATGTGCAACTGCCTCTAAACCACCCAATAGCATTTTGAACATCAAAGCTGTGTGGAATGGAAGGAAACATCATGGCACTTCTCTTGCTCTGGAGGGTAAGAATATAGTCCAGTAGTGGAATAGCACAACCTTTAGATAGCTGTGTGGCAATTTGCTCTTAAGTACTCACCTTCCCAGCTGTTAGAGAAAGCTCTAGATTATCAGTCTGAATCCTTGGATTAAATCCAGAGAGAACTGCCTCTGAGCTAAGAGATTTTTGCTATAGAAACAGTTTCCATGGTGAATAGATTGTCTAATTCTGACTATCAGATATACCAACCAATTTGACAAAATTTGATCAAAGTACATACATATTTGTTTTCCTGGAAACAACAGTATTCTCCACTGTAGTCACTTGTTTATCCCCAGTGATCACTGCACCACAGGAAGCAAAATGGGATTATGCCAAAATACTTCCATATTAATGAAGACATTGCTTGGATAGACTATCCCTGACACTTCACATGGATCTTCACAAATAAGCTTTACACTAATAGAGGGCAGCAAAATGTAATTCATTCCCAGGGAAAAAGTCCCACAGCTTTTCTTACTTGGTGTCTTAGAATAAGGAGAATTTTCACTCTATGGAGCCTAGGTTCAAAAATGTTCACTGCATATCTGGTATGTCAGGTCCATGTTGTGGGCAGGAAAGCAGGACACCAGCTCGGCTGGGAAAACAAACAAACAAAAACCAACTAACTTTTAAAGTTTAGCAAGATAGTTGAATTGATAATTGAATAATCAAATTGTTAACTGAATCTGAGTTGAGTTTTTTCACCTGGAGAAATTATCTACTGTACTTACTTAAGCTTCATGTATACCTGGGTTAAGTGTTATAAAGGATTATCCCACTTCTCCAGTCACATAAAGATTAAATAATGATATGTGAAACACTTTTAACAGTGTTGAGGAACAGCAGAGAATGGCATCACTTTACGGAGGTAGCAAGTTGCCATCCACTGACTGACTACTTAGAGTAGTGAAAGATGGTTTATCAGGCTCCTAAGGGGTAAAGGTATCTTCAACTCTGCTTGGCTGTTACTGCTCAGTGTTTTCACATGTTTATGTCTGTGGACAGTAACACAGCAGCTTACCTTTATTTTTATTTTAAATATATTTCTTTCTGTTTGTTTGTTGTTTTTTTTTCTTGCTCCTCCAGTGAAGCAGCCTACCAGAAGACAAGTACATTTTTACATTTGCAGGGGGCGAGGAGAGGGCTGCCATTTGCTTATGCAGGAAAGTTTAATCAGTCCAAGCAAAAATAAAGTGAAAAAAAAATCGCACTCCTGTGTCCCAGGCACTTGCTGTCATGCCTAAATCACCACGTTTAAGAGAGCAATAAGGGATGAAGACTGCCTGCTACCCATTACCAAAGCCTAAGTACTTTATCTAATGAAGAAAAAGAGATACTGCATCAGATCACATATTATAAGGCCTAGCTTAGACGTCACACTCAGATAACTCTCCCCATCAACAGCAAAGAGGAAAAGCTAAAATGTAATCTAAAATGTTCTTTAACTATATCCTGTGTCCTTCCTGCACTGTAACTCTGCCTGGAACAGCATTACCAACGAGGATATCAAGTGAAAACAACTCTTGGTCTGCCCCAGAGGAAAATATTAATGAGCATCTTTAGCAATTTTTTCCTTCTTTCTACAAACTGTTTTAAATCCTTTCTCTTAGTAAAGAGTTAGAAACAGTTTTATTGGTTGTCCTTTGAAATTTTTGAGGGAGCGGGCCCCAACAGCAGATTCCTACAGATAACTTTTTAGGCATGTTCTAATCTTTCAGTTCACATTTCCAGATCCCACAACTTCCACCAGACGACTAAATGATGAAATTCTTATGATGAAATTCTTTCCTGCACCAAAATTACATAAAGCCAGCTCTTGTTAAGTCAGTGCAATATTTGTTAAATTAACTCAGTGACTGTAAATTCAAGTTAATCAGAAATATGAGGGTTTGGGTTCAGATTATTTTTTTGGCATGGTATTTTCATATTTATGACTATGCTGCAATTGCTGGTACCTGTAAGCTTCTGCCACATTGCCTCTTCTGCTTGTATAACCACTTGCCTCCAATTTGAACTGCAAAGCTGCGTGTGTGTTCGCTGCTTCAGCTACCAAGATGGAGAAAACAAATATCAATTTAATGTCAGCAGCAAGGGGTGGCAGCTCCCTGTGGGCTGGGAGCATCAGGGGCTCCCTGGGGTGACAGGGCACTGCAGGGCAGTGAGGGCAACCAGGGCTGCCACAGCCCTGGGCATCGGGCACCTCCCTGGGCATGAAGACAGGCCCAGGCCAGGACCTCGCCCCATGGGTGGGCCTGGCTTGGTGAGGCCCATGGTTGGGCAGGGCTGTGGAGAGCTGGAGACCGGCCCTGCTGTTGGCACTGGGGCAGGGGCTGGCATGGGGCCCCGGGCTGTGGGCAGCGTGGGGGAGCCAGGGGCAGGCAGGGCTGGTGGTGCCGGTGGGTCACTGACGCTTCTCTGCCTCCCAACGGAAACCATTTCCTCTCATGGCAAAGCTTGTGCATCCAGAGTTATTTTTCAACAAGTTGATGACAGACAGGTGGTATTGTCTGCTTGTAATGCTGTCTGCTTGTAAGACACGAGGACGTTTGTATTAACTATGCTTTTGGGGGCCTTCTTGTTTTCCTCCTCTGTGCTCTTTTCTGACATATTTCACAGGATCTAGGCTTATTCCGTGTCTTTTTAACCTTTCAGAACTGGAATGACAGAATCCTGTAATACCAGTATTTTTTACCATTCATGTTTTCCAGTCTTTTCAGCATTTTTCAGTATTCAAGTTGTATAAAGCTCTGAAGTACATGCTACCTAATTATATACAGTTTCAAGCTGTTGAGGCATCCAAATTTGAAGGAGGTCAATCAAAATATCATTCCAGGCACAGATGGTAAAATGACCTGATAATTATCAGGCTATGTTAAGGGCGAGAAAGGGAGGAGGAGGAAAGACACTTTCCGTGCCAGTGCAGCTGACAGATAAATTAACAACTCATTAGTTTCTGCTTCACCTCCAGTACCATATTCTGTGTAATGTTCCCTTTCCTCCCAGAAGATATAATGATAGTCCACTGCAGAATGTCTGCAGCTGGGAGTTGTTTGGGGAGTCACACACCACACTATTGCACTGAACTTACTCTTTCCAAAGCACCTTTTCCTTCTAAATATTTTCATATATGCACATATGGTAAATGCTAGATGATATAAATAAGACCTTGGCACCTGTCATCTTTTGCGTGCAGTAGCTGCTATAGAGCAGTTATAAACACAGTTCACTGGTTCAGAAGTCACTTAGATTTCTCACAGTGTTTCAAAATAAACATTGTTATCATTTTTCCTTTCTTCTCAACATTATAAAAAATCATCACTGGGTATCAAATGATTGCAAGTAAAGTGTATGTTAAAACTAGATACTAAACATAATCTTTCATTGTTAATGTGCTGCTCACCTTAGAGTAAAAGAAATGAAACTGTATCTAAGCCTGACTACGCTCAGACAAGTTTGAGAGTCTGGGAACTAGTATGTTTGCCTTTTAAATTAAAAGTACAATCTAATCAAATTCACTAATGGCCTGTGCTCCAGTGGTTATTGTCAGGAGACTGAGATGCTAGATTTACAGCTACCAATGACTTGCTGTTTCACCTGGGGCAAATCATTCAGCCTCCTCATATCTCAGTATCCCCGTCTGCAAAACAGCTCAAAAATACTGGTTACGTGAAGTTGGAGGAAGGCTGACATCTTTAATGACTGCAAATTACAGAAGTTCAGAGAGGGCTGGAGGAATGTGCAGTACAAGTTCAATGTGTTACTAGACACAGATCATTTGTACAGAAAGTAAATACACATGATTTGTGTAGGAGGTGCAAGAAAATTTTAAATTGCCATCCTTATATTTCCCAGTGGGAAATTTGCACCAGGACAGAAAATCTCGAGAAACTGCTTGCCTAATGGAAGGCTGATTTTTCACTCAAATTAAAATCCTTTAGGTTGAAATGTAGGAAATCTTTTTAATGTTGTTTCTCTATGAGTGCTAGTAAGGGTAAAGAGACATCTGAGACTAAAACCACGCTAAGGAACAGAATTCATCAGGTGCTGTAATCGTCTGACGGTATCTATCAGCATGGTTTCTAAAGACTCCTGTGGGAGGTTGATCTGTTGATGGTTTGTCTGTTACATATCTAATTTCCTTTAGCTGCTTCTAAAGCACACCCATATTTAAATGTCTCCAATTTCTACAAAACAGAAAAAAAAAAATTAACCTGTGTTCCTGTCCTTATATAGAATAACAGAATAATAGCTGAAGATGGAAATACTTTGAGTGAGTTTCATTCTTTCACTCAATTAAATAATTTTTTAACAGTTCAGTGCCATTGACACAAGTCCAAATAAAATGACTCAGTTAAAGTAATGCAGCGCCTCCAAGTAGGCTGAAGACAGAGTGCCAAGATTCTTAATTGCAAAACTCATCCCTTTTAAAGACACTTGTAACTCATTATATAATAGAAAGCTAATTACATCTGAATACCCTCAAGGGCAATGCTCACCCATGGTTCGTTGCTACAAAACTAGCTGATCATTCATTCTTTCCTGTGCTGCCATGTCTTTGGCCACAGTGAAAGCAGCGCGATGGTGACAACCTCCTGAGCGCCAAGTTGCCAGCAGGGCCAGGAAGGACCATGGGGCTGTGTTAGCTGGCTGAGCAGGAGGCGAAGCAGCTTAAACGAGATGGGAGTGGGGATGGAGAAGAATGTGCTCCTGTATGCAGGTAGGAATCCTACATTCAGAAGCACAGACACCTGAAGTGTCTTGCCTCTGCAGTGGCCTAGAACCCCAGCTAACTTCAGACCAGCTCAGGTACCAACAGCAGCTTGTCCCTGACAGTACAGAGCTCAGCACAACCTGAATAATCAGCTCTAGGCATGGGTAAATCCTCGGGCTATCAGCTCTCTGTTGCTACAGTAACACTCCTGACTTCTCGAAGTGGTTAAAGTTGACTCGGCCATGGCGCTCATGCATGGATTGTATCTCTTTCCTGTTCTCAACTAAGCCCAATCTAATCTAGCACAGAATCAGCAGGATCACTTTCACTGTCCTTCATCCCTCGAGGTCTCTGTGTCTGTTAAAAGAAATGGAGGCCGGATCTTGAAAAGGACATTGCGCTCAAGCAACCGCAATCTTTTTAAACTAGTTATGGCAGTATAAATCCCAGCATGAAAACGTTTCTTCCAATTTATTATTAGCTGATATGATTTAAACCAGAACAACATAAACCTTGTTTAAACTCCTGTTTCTGAACCATTATGGCTCTAACAAATGTACAGCAAAGATTTTTTATTCAAGCTAATGCAACCTTCTCATGAAGGTGGGAGTTGGGACCACTCAAAGGTGTAAGACGTGCTTATAAGAAACTAATTCCCTTTTTCTGCTCTTCTGTACAATTACAGGCTTCTCAATGAATGACATGTTCTCAAGTTCAGGTACCAAATGTAGGCTGCCTGCCCACTCACTTTACACGCACTGTTTCTTGTTTTCAAGCCATGTTGAATTGCCTCTGTCTCAGCAGCCTGTGCTCCTTTTAAAGTTTGGGACGCTATGATAAATCCCCCATCTTGATTCATTAAGAGGGAAATCATATCCCATTCTTCTCTGTCCTGTTCCTTCACAGAGTTTCATCACCTCCAAGTCAAAGATGCACACCAGAAACCTGGTATTGGCAATTCCTCTTTTCAGCTCCAAGAAGTGGAGGAAAAGAAACCCTTCATTCCTCCAAAATCCTTTGCTTAGCTGGGTGCAATTTGTAGCCCCAGATTGTCAGGAAAGTAGGCTTAATACATGTGTAACTCCCAGGCTTGACTAGTGTTTTAATCCTTCCCTAGCTGCCAGCACGACAGAGTTCCAGCCCTCCCTCCAGTCTGCCCCGTTGCCTACTGTGATTTAAACTGATAGAGAGAGAGACAGACCAAGGGATCTTTATCCCCCTCACTATCCCTACCTCTGTTTAAGACATTTTTGAAATTTTTTGAGCTATTTCTCTCTCCAGCATCTCCACAGCTCTAAAGGCGTATTTTTAAATTAATTTTTAAATTTATTTTAAACACACAGGAGTAGTACACATGCCATGGTTTAACCCCAGCCAGCAACTAAGCCCCACACAGCTGCCCACTCTCTCCCCCACAGTGGGATGGGGGTGAGAATCGGAAGGGTAAAAGTGAGAAAACTCGTGGGTTGAGATAAAGACAGGTTAATAAGTAGAGCAAAAACCACACACGCAAGCAAAGCAAGGGATTCATTCACTACTTCCCATCGGCAGGTGGGTGTTCAGCCATCTCCAGGACAGCAGGGCTCCATCATGTGTAGCGGTTGCTTGAGAAGACAAACACCATCACTCTAAACATCCCACCCTTCCTTCTTCTTCCTCCAACTTTATATGCTGAGCATGTCATCATATGGTATGGAATATCCCTTTTGTCACTTGGGGTCAGCTGTCCCAGCTGTGTCCCTTCCCATCTTCTTGTGCACCCCCAGCCTGCTCGCTGGTGGGGTGGTGTGACAAACAGAAAAGGCTTTGATGCCATGTGAGCACTGCTCAGTGGTAACTAAAACATCCCTGTGTTATCAACACCGTTTCCAGGACAAATTCAAACCACAGACCCAGAATAGCTATTGTGAAGAAAATTAACCCTACCCCAGCCCAAATCAGCACTACATATGAACAAAGATAGCAATATCTTTCTTTGAGCGTTCCACATTCTGTTATTTTTCTTTACTATTTGGTTTTGGTGCTTGAACTCAATTTCTTTCTCAAATCTTCTTGCATTTTACTTTGAAGGAACGTTGCAAAAGGTGGGATTTAAGACTGAAATCTAGAGCCATGGAAGCCCATAATAAAATTCTCCCTAACTCCAATGGGGCCAAGATTTCCCCTTGAAAGCAAAAATTTTAGAATAGTAGCCAAACTACTTTGCAAACAAAAGCCAATAGTAAAATTCTTCCTAACTCCAATGGAGCCAGGTTTTCATCCTGAAAGCAAATATTTTAGAATAATAGGCAAACATTTCAAAAATTTTGCAAACATTTCAATAAATTGGTGTATTACCTAATGCACTTCAGATGTAGCAAGGATACCTAGTAAGACCAGTGACTACAAATAGCATGTGAAAGAAAGTAGTGGGTTTTGTTCCAATATCATACTCACGCCCTCCAAAAGTCAGTTACTCAACTTAGTGACAGCTGACTTTTAACCTTTGAAGTCACCTCTGAACATACACTAGAGCTTCTATTAAATAGGTGTATGTAAACTTAAAGTGGCACTTATTACAAGACTGAAGACTTGAAGAAAAGGTTTTGGGTTTTGCCTGCAGAACACAGAAAGTGTTTTCAACATGAGATATACAACATCTTATGCTGAACGCACATCTGTGTACAAGCACACACACAAATTCAGCTCTGCGTAGCCTAACCAGAAGTGAATTTGAGTTTTTAAGCAAGATATGTTATGGGGGAATGGGCAGCTCAAGGGAGAGAACACCAGTAACCAAACAGAAGGGAATAATCCTGCCCTGGACCAAGTCTTTTCCATCTCCAGACTCTATCACACAACTACTGTCAGATTTGGTGCCAGCACAGAAGAGACAAAGGAAAATGTTCACTTGCCTTTCAGCCACAGAATATGAAGTGTGTGTGGTTTAATACAGTCCTTTTTCAAAAAGTTCCCTGTGTCTCTGATACATTAGCAGGGATTTACAGTAGTTCTCACACATGGTCAAATGTCAGCTGGTTTTATTTGTCTACAGCCCACTCCTTTTTGCTCTCAGAGAGGCTGTGAAACATTTTTTAAGCACTTTTTGCTCTTCTGTAATGAAAGTCAACATAAAAGTATCAAAGGGGCTACCATTTTTTTTCAATATTGGCGTTATATTTTTACCTTTTTCTTTAACAAGTACTCCATATGTTTTCTATAAACTACAATTATTTGCAACAAAATTCACTCCATTTTCCTTGCTGTTCCCAGTGCTCCAGCGACTTATCTTTATGTTGGTCTTTCACCCTCGCAAGTGTGGAAAAGAGACAGCAAATCCCCAGTTTAAAAAAAAAAAAAAAAAAAAAAGCAGAGATTTTATTTAATTTCAATAGCAGTCTGTCTTCCCCTTTCGATTACTCAGGCCCGAGACTTATGGCAACCCTGGTATCTTGAATTCCCACTTTCTCCTCCTTTCGTGGTTCCTAACGGACTCGCCACCGCTGGTGTTGTGTGTCGGTGTACCTCTGCCCTCCCATCACACTCAACTCTTTGCCCAACCGGGAAAATCACGGCGCTAATCCCCGCTGATGCCCCTTACCGCGTGTTAACCGGCCCCTGGCCGGCTGCCTTCCCGCAGCACCTGCAGTCGAAGCCCACCCGCGCCACCCCGGTTCCCCGCAGCCCCGACGGAGCCGCCGTGCCCACGGGGGGCTGCTCGCCGCCGCCCGGCCCTTGCCAGCCCCCTCCTCCGCCAAGGCAGGGCGGCGGCGGGGCCCCGCACCCCCAGCCCTCCCTGGCGGGCGGGCGGGCGTCTCCCCGCCCCGTCCCGTCCCCGTGCCCAGGCGCGGCGGGGCTTGCGGGCGACGTCCTCCCCCGACTTTCTCCCCTCGCCGCTGGCGACCGGCGACACCTCCGACCGCCCCGCTCCTCCCGGCCCCCGCCTCCGCGCTCGGCTTTGTGTGCGCGGCAGCTGCCACCTGGGGCGGCGGTGGCTGCAGGGCCCCCACCATGCCGCTCCGCGGGCGCCCCGCCGGGCTCCTGCCCCTTTGTCTGCTCTGCCTCCAGGCTGCGCTGCCGCTCCGCGGCCACCGCGGCCGCTACGCCGGGTAAGTCCGCCCGCCGCCCCGCTCTGCCCGCAGCCGCGCTCCCTCCGCTCATTTCCCCAGCGCCGCCAGCGAGAACCGCTCGTCTGAGCGTGTTCGGGCGTTTCTTCCCGCTGCTGAGCTGTGTGTTTGCTTGTTTCCATTCGCGCTCCGGCGCTTTCTTGCGATAGGTGCTCTAAGTCTCTGCTAGCAATAGGAGGGATGCTACACTGGGGTAAAAACAAAACAAAACCACAAACTTTTAGTGTCCTTGTAGAAAGAGATACTGCGACTATACAGGGGGAAAAGTTTTAGAGGCTTCACGGTGCTCTGAAATGAATGAAGGTTTGTATTTTCCTTTGTGAAACGTATTTAGTGACAAGTGAAATTGTTTTAAAAAGGCTAGGCAATATGCAATCTTACTGAATACATAAAAAACACAAACAGTAAGGGGACCTAATTAACCTTAACAGTAAGCAAACGAAAACTTTTACGTGTATTTCAAACTAGGCGCTTTTTTCTTTTCTTTCCTTTTTTTTTTTTTTTTGGTTTGTTTCCCACTTATGGTTAAAATGTGTGTTAGGGAAAAACTGAACTAAGTAGTAGTAAAAGGCAAACTGTAGTATCATCGCTAGGCTTTGCCTCTGAAGTGTGTGTTCTTCTTGCCTAGTTTAGAGACTTGCTTTTTAGCAAGTATTTAACAAAATAGTATCTGCAAAAGATTTATGTTGTAAATGAGAAATCGGCCAAACAGAGGAGCATTAAAGGTACCAGTAGCATCTTTTCACATATAGTACAAAATTCGTTCAAACTGACCAGCAAATTATTCAGGGTAAGCACACCTCCCGGGGGAAGGAGGAGCTCTGTTATTCTTTTTATTTTCTTAAAGTAGCCAAGCCAGGCATGTAAATTCCGCTACTAAAGTGAAGTTTGAAAAAACCATTCCCTGAGCTTCAAGGATTTGGTAATGTGATATGAAGCTGTTCACCCCTGGGTCACTATTAGTGATAGAAAGTAGTTAAACAATTGACAGCTGTTTCTCCATCTCTGTTCAGGTTCTCAGGTCCCAATATTGATCTGCAGTGTGAAACCAAACCATCCACCCCAGTCAGGAGCCCTCCTGGCAGTGCTAGAAAGGAACAGGACAGAAAACTAAACTGTTCTCTAAAGCCAGGGTCCCATCCTAAGTTTAGTGCAGGAGCACTGTTCTTTCTGTCTGGAGCCCATTGCACACTCGTGGTCCCAGTAAGACCCAATTTTTTAAAAATCAGGATTGTATTCAGTTTGCTTCCAGATGACATTGAGATGAATAACAAATGCCCAGTGTTGGTACATAACTTTTTCTGAATATTATTTACATAAGCTATCTAATAATCGGTGTATGAGATGTCAAAATACACATTTTAATATCGTCTAGGTTTAAGTAAGATTGTCAATCTATCATCAAGTCCATTCAAATACAAAAAAATGCATGCAGATTCAAGTATCGTACCTCTGCTCATTAATGCAATTCATTGATTTTGTTAAAGTTTTAAAACAATTTTATTGTTTAAGAATTGTATGTGCCCTGGGTGGTGTGTGACAGACCCACACAACCTCTCCCCATTGATCCTTGTCCTAGAAGCTTTTGTGTAGAGTCTAGCCCAGAAAAATTAGTCTTCTCATCAGCTTCCAGAATTTGGGCAAGCACAACAAAAATCACTACTCAGAAAAGGGACTAGAGTTCATTTTAAAAACTCTTGGTCCATAGGCAATTGTGGTAGGGGGCCAAGATACCTTTACAAGCCTTGCTGAAAATGTGATCACATTTGTAACACAAACCAGAATGTGTACCACATGTGTAATGCAAACTGGAAAAATAACCTGACATTTTTCCCACTCTACTAATATTTTCCTTTTCTGCTATTCTGGCATTATTTGTGTCAATAAAAGACGATGAAAAATTAGTTTGAAGCAGGATGAAGGTTTCTTGAGAATTTCTAATATGTCTCATGCTTCTGAGGCATCTGTCATTAGCCCAGTGTCCTGGGCAGGATCATTTAATTTCCTCTGTGTTTGCAATTGATTAGAAATTGTCGAGCAGGTATAGCCATCACTATTGAACCTGGTCTTCACCCAGGGGGAAAATTTGTTTGGTAGGGACTTTTTTCAAGAAAGTCAGGAGGTGAATATAGTTTTCTGATGTTCATAATTGAAAGAGGTGTCCCAACCATCTGACTTCATTTTGTGCTAAAAAATGTGTCTCAGTCCTAGTCATTTCTATCATGTCAGAAGCTGTACCATACAGGTGAAAGACATAAATATAATTAGGGCAAAAGAATGAGAGAAAAAAAAAAGAACAAATAAAGCAATGTAAAACACTTCTCATAAACTCAGGCCAGCACTAGAAAGTACAGAACAATTGTAGCTCTTTAGCTGAGAATTCTGACCTAAGACAATTAATTGGCATTGCACATGTTTCTCCAAACTGACTTCTCCAAACAGCATTCAGAGCAGGGCAGGTATGCCGTACAGACACATCTTTAAGCAAATGTGTTCCAGATACCTTTGGGAAGTCAACAGATGGTTGGGAAGTCTGAGCGAAGAGGCAGCAGCTCTCATGCCCACTGAGTTCTTGCGAAGACTGAGGCACAGGTGTATTTGCATTCTGCTGCCTCACACACACAACACGCAGGCGTTCAACCCGATCCTGTGCTCTTGTGCCTCCAGGAGCTCAAGAGGAGCTTGGACCTACTGCTTTTGTCTCTAAAAGACACTGGTAATCAGCCAGCTCACAGCAAACTCAAAACTATAGTCTCACACACACATTTTTCTTTCTCCCATTTGTGTGCTCTGTCCAAAGGCGTGGGAGTTTGGCAAGGGGAGAACACATGAGGGTCTGGAGAGAGCAGATATGATATATTCAGGAATGTTTTCCAAGAGGCCATTACCAGAGGTTCAAGCAGGATCAGCAAGGATAACCAAATATGTGGAACGATTCAAGTGCCTGAAATGACCAAGTGAGCTAGGACTCTTTGGTCTCTAATAGAACCAATTCAGGGTGTAACATGTCTGCAAGCTTTGAGCGATGTGGAGGTGGTGGGCAGAGATCAGCTGTTCACTGTTTCTTCCAGTTACAATAAGTAGGAGGCATAAACTGAATCTAGTAGGAACCAAGTTGAAAAGAAACTTCTTTACCCCATAGGTCTGAGACCTGTGGAAATCCTTGCTGAAGGTTGTGAAATTTTTACAAGGATTCAAGGGGGCTTGACAGGCCCGTTGGAGAGAGAGTTACTAGGGATGCTACTGAAATGACATCCAACCCAGGAGTTGAAAGTAACTGTGGGTTGGGAGAGTACTTAGTGGTAATATCATACACTTTTGCCTCGTTACTCTTCCTTGGGTAGTTGTCTTTTGACAGATTTCCATTGTAGGGTACTGGAGCAGATGTACTTTTTTGTGGTGTTTTTTTTTTTTTTTTGACCAAATGCAGCAATCTTCCTACTCTTAGGAATCCTTTGAAGAAGGAAATGGCTTCCCATTAGCAGGTCAAGTTTTCTTAGGACAAAAAGCATCTCTCTCGTTTGTTCTTTAAAAATCACTGCTAAGATCTTTTTACTCTAGCTCATCGACCTCCACCTGCACATTTTCTACCCCACTCCCTGTTCTTCCAAAGCCTTTTCAGAAATGTGCTTCGTCTCACTTCTGCTCTCACCTCAAATAATCAAATGCAGGCAAAGCCTGAAAAATCTTGGCCAGTTCTTCTCTTTTTGCTGGAGGTTTTGGAATTTTTTAAAAATATTTGATCAAGATGTTAACTCCTCCAAAATGTTATTCTTCTGTGGGTTGCAGTGCTACAAGATAATTGTCATTTGTCTTGGTCAGGTGAAGGCTAAAGTGCATTCTTACATTATCGTGTAACAACCGCATAAAATAATCTGGGACTGATGTCGAGGTGGATAACAAGGAAACTGAAAACAGTAAATAAATCTTTTGTAATCCCAGATATAATATGCTGCAGCCACTTGGGACACCACATGCTGAAAACTGCATAAACCAACTGTTCATGTAGATAAGCACAGATATCAAATCTGAGAGCATTCAGCAAATTTGAAGTATTTTAATGCCCATTAATATCCCTACATACCACAGCTAAGTGCCTCTGAACCCACAATACCTTACACACAATAGCTGAGAATTGTTCTGTCTCATGGAAAAAACACATGGGAGTGTGACGAAAAATAGTTGCTGAGGGAATTGAGAAGTGGAAAAGAACTCCTTCTGTGCTGTTCCTCTCTGCAGATTTTTTCCAAATGTTTTAATCAGGGACTACAAGATCTGCTTTGCTGTGTAAAAAATGTTCTTTCTGCTGCTTTGCTCTCCTTCCCCACCCCCAAGTCAAAGTAAAATGTCATACAACTGGCAAAAAAAGCATTTGGAAAGCACACCAGCAGCATTAAATCTAAGTCAATAATACTAATTCAGATGAAAACCACACTTAGTGCTTCTCTGGATGGTGTCAGGAGGCTTCTAAAAGGTAAAAGGCTGTGAGCTCTCTAGCACAAACCATTTTAAGTATCCTCTTTTTAAATGTAATCAAAGCACTACTGGTTCCTGAAAAGAGCACACATCAGTGAAATCCACAACAACTCTGGCACCTCTATACCCTTTCTCATCCAAACACCACAACTCTTAATTTTGTGTTTTCTCATCACCTGATATTCCCCCTGCACAATATCCTTTATGTTCTCCAAGAGGAAAAAACTATAACTGCCAAGTTTTTATTCTTTTTCTCCTCTAAGTCCAGACATGTTAAATTTACCTTTTAAAATGTCTCTGCCCTCCTCATTATAAATGAGAAATATGAAGTGTTTCAGTTGCTCTTTCTTTCCCTTTTTTCCTTGAAAATAAAAAAAACCAACAAATTAGAACGAGAGTGCACATCCACGTGGCACAGGCAAAGTGAATGGCAGGCGAGGAGGTTCCCTGTTCATTATGGCTGTGTCTAAACTGATCTCCAGGTTCACGTCACCATGAGAGCCTGGTCCCACACGTGTCCAGCTTGGGACCCCACTGGATGGTGTTGTGGTTCCTGTCTGGCCTCTGCAGGTGGAAGAGAGGGACAGAGAGCAGGGGGAGTAAGGGAAGGCTTCAAAAAATCAGGACATGGGCAAGGTTTGCGCTCATAAATGGGAGCTCTGAGCTTTTCCTAGGTTTCCTACATTAGATGCAATCTATGCTCTTCCAGTAAGAATAATGCTTCGGGAAGTGCAAAACCAATTCCAGTACACATTTATGCTTTCCTTCTTTTTAAAAGTGTATATGTTACTAATGGGAAGGTAGCATAATATTAAAGAAAATTCATGTTCAGGCTTGGTTTTGACTCCAACAATTATGCTCTGCAGAAAAACCCAGGATACATTTAAGGTGTACTAACACAAAGATACTTCTTAAAATTAAAAAAAAATATTATTCACATATCATATCCATCTAGACCCTCAGTCTAAAGCTTCCACTTTGAATCCACCGACTTCCACTGTTTCATGGAAGTAAGCGGTCAAAGAAAGACACTTTTCCCAGAGTATGTGGTACTAGTTGCAGTGAACTCCAAAGCTCCCACTTCTACACTATATCCACTTCCAGCTGATGCTGCTGTGAATTCAGAATCAGTTGTGGGCTTCTTAAAATGAAGTTCTCAACTCTGAATGTTTTGTACAGGACCTTAACAAGCACTTAACAGGGAACAAGATACTAGAGTAATTACATACGTACTGATTTCTTTTATTAAAAACAATGGGAATCTAAACTGTGAGTAATTCACACAAAAGACAGTAGAACTTACTTGTAGTCCAGAAGGAAAATCACAGTTCTGGAAGGAGCAAATTTGTAAAAGGGAAGCTAAAAATTTGTTTTTCTTGAATACATTGCTTATAATTTGTAGAGAACTCTTAATTTCATACACTGCATAGGACTGTATCCCACACTGCATAATACACAGAATCCCAAGGTCTCCTGAAATTCTATATCTGTAAAAATGTCATCCTTATGTCTGAAATGGCCTTACATGGTCAAAATGCCGTAGGAAACGTTTATTGCTCTATCCAGTTGAAGGTGAATGGCCACCATTAATCATTTCTCTCTATCTCCAGGAGGTAAACTCTGTCATCTCTGTTTTGCAGACCTGTCCTTCACTTATCTTTTCTCCTTAATTTTACCTCTGAATACATAACAGAAATTGTACTCCCTCTGCTATTGTAGGATGTAGTATTTAATGGGTGCACCCCCATGTTCATGCAAAAAGTCAAGAAAGAAACAGATATTTTTATCATATATTGGGCGTCTGTTCAGCAGTCTTGCAAGCAAAACCTGCTGTGAGTATGCATATAGCAGTAAAAACTGAAAACAGGCAGTGTAGTTCACCATTCAGTATTTTTACTCTTCAAGCAGTATGGTTTGTTTTGCAGACAGGCAGGAGATAAGGAGAATTTTTCTGGAGTTTGACCCTCTACACAGAAAAAAAGTTAAAATCAACAGTATTGTTACTGTCCCCTGCCCAACTAGTTTACATATTCATGCTATAAATATTATTTTTCATGCAGAAAACAACCTTCAGTCGATCCTGTACTCTCCGTTCTATTTACAATGATAAGCAGGTTTAGTTGCAAAATGAGAACCAGTAATTATAATTGTACATCAGACTGCTCTCTAAAAACCCTGCTGTAGGCAAAACTCCTTACAGAACTTAACAGGACTTTTGCTGGTCTCAGATTTGCAGGAACAGACCTACAGTCAGCAAACTTCTGGAGACAATTAAGCCCAATCCTATTCTCTTTCAGTCAATTTTTATTCTGATTTAAAGGTTTTGTTTACATGGTTGAGTAGAAAGATGTGGTATTGGTTTGATACTGGTGTTACGGCAGAAGTGCATAGGTTTTAAGGGTGCTACTAATTTATACCTCAATGTATCAGATCAGAATCAGACATTTATCAGACACTGATTGTAAGGAAATTATCTGCAAAGAAAACCATAAAACTGCTTTTTGTGCAGGGCACCAAAGGGTAGGTGGGCCAAAGTACACTGAATTGAAAAGATATTTGGACCAACAAATGGATGGGGACAACATATTCTGTTCTTTCTGATACTTTGCACCTTTTGAGCTAACCAAATGAGGAGGAAGGGCAAGGACCTCACTGCTTTGTTATGGAACTAGAAGCCAGGCATTGCACGTCACCCAGGAGGACAAGGATGCCTGTATCTTCTCAAATCAAAGCATTTTTTATTTTCTTTGTGTTCTGCAGCTCAGTTAAAGCCTCTGTGCAGGGGAGGCTACCAAAGCAGATCTTTGGAAGTGTTGTTTGTAGACAGTTTATAACAGTAAGGTTGTTCTAAGAAAAACTTACTGTTTGCTATACTATATTTCAGGTACCTTGGGAGAGTAGTGATACAGTTTGCAGCACCTCATGGTCAACTCAGAGAGAGAAGAGGCTTTTTAAATTTTAAATTTAGATTTTTGTCTTGCATTTGTATAATGACTCGTGATTACAGTATCTTATAGGTTTAAGAACCTCAGGTAAGCGGTATAAAGGGTGGCACGTCTTAAATACAAACCAACATAACAGCTGGTTAGTCCAGAAGACTAGAAAACTTTTTTCCTTTTTTTTTTTATATATTGAGAGACAGGTAGCATACATGATAAAACTGTATCCTGTAGATGGATTTTAAATGTGAATGTTTTGACCATTTTCATTTGTTTTCTCCCAAAGCACTGAAGGTATTAACTCAGTTGAAATAAATGAACACATTAATGCATTTAAGTCCGGCACTGGATTATATGGGTATGGGATAGGACCTTGAAAGAAAGTCAAGCCTTGAGGACAGATGTGAGAAATGACTTTAGCAGGCCCGGTAAAAAACTAGTGCACTCTTTGATTTACTCTGCTGTACTCCTACCAAGATTACCACCAGATGCTACTCTAAGGCTGCAGGGCAGCGATACCGCCAAACCCTGCTCATGGCCAGCTGCTGCCAGGGCAAGCAGTCGTGCTCCTGCTGCTCCAGATGTGCAGCCCCTGCTCAGGGACTGGCACTCCTCTGCCTACAGCGAGCCAATTCCAAGAGAAAGAAAAAAACCACCTTTTTTTTTCTTTCTAAACTAACTTTCAGCTTGCCAGGCTGTGAGCCGGCTGCTGCAGAGCCTCTGCAGTGTTAGGGTTGGCACAGGGAAGGCGTGGGAATGGCTGTTTCTTTGGTACCTGCCTGCGTACCTCAAGCCTCTCAGTCTCCCTGTGCCCGTATGCACTGGAGATAGTTGTCTGAAACCAGTTAATTCCAGGTGTGAACTCCAAGGAGCACACTGTGGTTTTACCTCAGCAGAATTTGGCTTCCTGATGGGTCATGACTGCCAGATTCCTCTCCAGACCGATGGCAATGAAGCAATCTCGAAAGAATGTTTCGGGCTCACAGAGAGAATAGTGAGATGCTTATTTTCCAATAAGCACCTTCCTAAAAGTGCAAAAAAACCGTAACCTTGATACTAGCCATCATCACATGTGGGTTTTTGAAACAAGAAGGCTTCATGGTTCCTAATGTCTGAAGAAGCTGTAAGTCCTTTGTGTAACAAACAAGACCAACGTGATAGTCTCTACAGAACAATAATCTCTATATTTTTAAAATAGGTTGATGTTAGGCAAACAGTAACTGTATTTGTCAAGGAAACAGGGAAGACATTTAAATAAGGATGTTATATTAAGAGCTGTGCCTTTTTTGTCACAGTGCAGTTTCAACAGGGAAATAAACCTTGGCTTCACTTGAACTGAATAGGACAAGAAGTCAAGAACATACTCTGCCTGACATTTGTACCAAATAACAAGACTCACCATGCAAGCAGACTGCCAAGTCTGGGCTAATAAGCCGAGTGTCTCAGCAGAATGAGCTCACGTCTTTGCCAGCAGTACACAGTGTGAACATACCCTGTGGCACAAAGAGCTTGTTGTGTCTTTATCTTACTCCATTATCAACAGGCTGGATCCCCGATCCATCTGCCTATGGTAGTGACAATACTTAAAAATATATATGAGGATCGTTAATAGAACATAATGGTGAAGTAATTTGCCGCCTTTGTGAAAAATGAAATAGTTTCACCTTCAGTCTTCTTGGCATGGGCTATGCAGTGTCTGAGCACATTTGGTGTATCATATATCTTAGAGGCTCCAGGCAAAGAAACGTCACCTGGTTGACGTCATCAACCTCTGTCAGACACACACATGAGAAAGGCACTGATCGACCCTTGGCAGATGGTTCTGAGCAGACATGGAGACAGAAACATGGCTATCACAAGCTCAGATTTGGTGAGGAAGGCATGAGGGGCTTCAGCCTTTCCTGCCCTCTATGGTGTATGCTGTTTGTCACATGAGGTAGTTATGTCTTTGAAGGCCTTACATCTATCCTCACCTGCCAAAAATGTATATCAAATTAGAAAACAGGTGTCCAGCGAGTTCAAGTGCTTTTGCAGTTCAGAAGCATGTTAGCAGGTGTCACAGACCTGGAGTCTTTAGGACCATCAATCTCTCACCATTGCACCCAGGCCCCTCTATTTCATGTATGCTTAGTCCATAGCCAGTGGGTGGCATGCAGCCCACCAGCGTGTCTTTTTTCCTGTGTTCATCGCTCTTTCCTTTGACCTATCATCTCTTCCTCATGAGATAACTGGCATGTTTTGGCCACGTGCTGAGTGATGGACAGAAAGGCACCCAAGAAATATGGAGTCAGCACATGCAGCCACTGCCTGACCAAAGCAGAGAATGATTTGTGATGATCAGCACACATCACACACAGGGAAACAGCACAAAACAACAGAAAGATTAATTAGCTTAAGTGTCTGGGAGGTGATGGAAAAGCGAAGTAAAGACAGTTTCCTACCCAGTAAAGAGTACAGACTAGTGTTTAAGGTGAGTTAAGCCTTATGTCTCCTTTTTATGAGGGGCAACCTCTCCAAATACTATAAAAGCTCCACTGAGGAATGGTGGGTGAAGGGGTCCAGGGACCAGAAAAACCTGATCTTTTGCTTCTGCTGAATGAAACTGTAAGAGAGAGGAGAAGACCTGAAGATTTACCTTGTCAGACCAGATCAGGCCTACCAATTTGCAGTGAGGCAGTGCCATGAACCAGTTCAGGCTTACAGAATTGTAGAGAACAAGGGATCCACACTGTGCTCTGTGAAATCTGATCTTTCTGCATTGTTTTTCTTTAATCCAGAGTCCATTATCTCTGCTGAAAAAATACACGTGAGCTTTTATGTATGGCAACTGCACTGGGGGTGGTCTTTGAATTAGAAGGCATTTGCTCACAGAGCCTGCAGCAAGTCACGCCGGCTGCAGGCCGCACAGCTATACTGGAAAAAAAAAAGAAAATAAACAAATAGGAGACAAGAAGCATTCCCCTGCGTGGTTAAAGAGGACAAGTCTGTAAAAACTAGGAGGTCTGAAGAAAGAGGTTTATAATATTCAGGTGTACTTACTGTGAAGTGCCACCATTAACTGAGGGAAGCACCATACACCATTTTAAACGTTTATTTACAGGTAATGGGTCTATCAGATTTCAGTTTTCATGTTAGAGCTAATGAAATACAGTCTTAATGATGGAGTAGCTAATAGCTGGCCAATTAAAATGCAATATAATAATTCTGTTAAAACATATCAAATGAACAGAACAAAAAAAGGACTTTATGCAGGAGGAGAGTACAGGGATCTCACTGGGAGGACCAGTTTCACAGCAGCCAGTGGAAAACATAATTATTGGTGTGTATTTAGCAACTAACAGTCCCTCTGCCCCACTGGAAAATGTTACTATTTTCATGATTAAAAAAATAACACCAACTTCAAGCAAAACAAAGAAGGAATTCTTAAATTAGTTGTTGTGTAGAAAATTTTGCTGCTTACAAAGCTAAATAAATGGGCGGATTTAAGGTAATATTTTTTAAGTTATCAAATTGCATGCAGAGTATTTATTTTTAAACTACATGGCTATAAAACACCAGATGTTGTACAATGAAGTAATGTCAGAAGAAGACTGGGATCTGTTGTCTATGAGGAACAGGCAGATGCTCGCTTTTAGCAGGGGCATCTTGCTTGTAAAACAAGAAAGTTTGCTCTCAGTGCAAGGACACCACTCTTCACTGCATTCAAGACTTGTGTCCCCATCACCTGTGGGCTTTTGTTGTTTTAAGCTTAATTATTACTCATGTGAAACAAGGAAGGAAGAGTTCAGAATTCGAGTTTATGGTGGAAGAAGTAAGAGTTGTCTTATGGCAGGGATTAAGCAAAGGAAACGTTGCCTGTGGGATGAGCATGGCAACCAAAGCCAAGAGGCCTTTGCTGTTTTGGCCGCATGTTGTCTTGATATATGGCTTAGGTCACTCCACTCTCTGTGTTACAGACGAAAAACGGAAGTACAACAAAAATATATGTTTTTCATTTGAGATGGAAAAAAACAAACCAAAACAAATTCTGATGTAAATGCGAAGTGTCACATCATATATTGCGTTGCCTCTTGCATAATTGAAGTTTTTGGCAGTTTATTCCTAGCCATGTAATATGCGAACTCTATTTTCCATGAAACTTTATGGAAGGATAGCTGGGCACAAAAAAACCCCACAAAAACCAAAACAAACAAGAAAGAAGCTACAGAAATAGGGAGCTAACAGTTTAATGGTTTCATACAGCTCTAAATTTGGGTGGTATTAATTCACATAACATATCAAGTGTAGCTCAGTGTGTGCATGTTTTGCATATCACAGCTTTATAGACTGAAATAATTGCAAATGGAAATTAATTCACTTTATCAATTTATCTCCATGTACGATGTAAAAAATACAATTTAAATTGTAAGTGCATATTTGCATAAAAGGAGATAATGTGATTTTAGCTGGATTTTTAAAAAATTAACCACAAAAATGAACACAGCTGTGTATGTAGGTTCTGATTTTAGTGGACATGTATTGGTGCTGCCGATTTCCAAAAAAAACCCCTTCCGTTTGTAATTTTGCTAAAACCCATTCCTTCAGGCATATCAAAGTAGCTGTCCTCTTCTAGGACAAAATACAGAGCAAGGCTGAGGTTCAATATTGATCACAGGTTTCAAAATTTGTCCACTCAAGATAAAAGAAAACAATACAAACATTCTATATTTATTCGTGTGAAATTTAATCTCACTCTGCTGGTTCATTTATCTACCAAAAACTTGGCAAAATTAAACAGACCAACTAAATCTTTCTCATCCCTCGCTCCGGCATTTTACCTTTAGATGGGAAGCGAGTACATGAGAGACTCTATCTGATAAAATCACTGTGTGCTACAGCAGCAGAAGCAGATTTTTAGTGCAAATGATGCTTGGGGGACATATCTTGGCAAGCAGCAGCTCCCTGATGGAAATAGCATTTGGCATCAAAAGTTCTTTCACAGAAGGCCTCTGTACGTAGTTTCTCAGTTGTCGTTTTCAAAGGACTTTTCCTTTTGCTGGCTGTGCAGGTGCTGAGCTGAGATTACAGCCTGCTGTGTAAAAACCTGCCTCAGTTCTCACCCCCTGCGTCTGCTTCGTTGTCCTCATGTCTCGTCGTGAGCGGCCTGCAGAAGCATTCTGGGGAGGGACCGGCGTTTTACCACTTGCTGGATCAGCAGATAACTCCAGGTCTTTGTTGTCTTGTGTCTGCAGTATAATCAAGTAACAGGAGTTTCAGGTCTAATACAGTTCTTTTGGACAGTGGATCCAGCCAGTGTGATAAATAGCAGTCTTATACTGGTGAAAATATGCTTAACAATTTTTTATTAGTATGAATGCGTTCAATTTAGGGATTTGCTTTTAGTTGGACAGAAGGCAACAAATGCTGTGTGAAATTGCTTATAAGTATGGATGGAGATTATTTGTTTAAGGAGACAGCAGCTCTCTGGCATTTTGTTAGTTTTTGTGAATTATGATAGCAGAAAATGACCTAAATTGCATTCATGAAATAAACTGATAGTTTGCATCAATTATTAACAGACAAAGCTCCAATTTTTAACATGTCGAGTTGTTATGAGCAAGGCGGACAAATAGCTGATACCCAAGTGCAAGACTTTACTGACAGCCTCTGAACTCGGTATCTTGTTCTTCTGTATCTCTTTGGGCTTTCTTGGTTTATTTGCTTGCTGTTAGTAGTTTTCTGGATGTAAGAGTTTGAAATTGTAAAGATTAAATTAATTAAGAGACAAGCAAGCAGGAGGTCATAAAAGATAGCTCCAGGAGACATTACCTACCGCATTCATTTCAGCCCAAGGTAACACATCCTGGATGAAGTTGATAGCGATGTCCCTTTGCACTAAAAATTATATGTATGTCTTTATACATTCACAGAAATGCATGCATTAACATTTCTGAAATGGGAAAGGCATCCATTATACCGCCAAACCTTTTAAATCAAAGCAACACACACAAAGGTAACTGTCTTTCATACAGAAAGTGTGGATAGCATGATGTCATTCAGTAAGGTAGACTAAACAATCTGTCTTTTTTAGATAAAAACTATAAAACCTTTAGAAACATTTACTGTATCAGGTATCTGATGAAAATTACAGTAATAAATCTGAGATGTTTTAGAAACCATATTCCCAGGACAATTACAGAATGCCCCAGGCATTTGCTGTCTGCCTGCTCTTCAGCAGAACATGTTTGCACCATGTTTCCTAAATCCAGATTTTGCAGCAAGGAGTGTTTTCTTCTAACAGCACAGCAGTGAATTGTCTAAACAAAATGAATGGCATAAAATATCCAATTGAGAGTTTGGTATTTCAGTGGCAAAGACATAATAGTTAAAGAAGATGTCTGCGTTTGCACTTTTTATTGGTTTAGCAAAGCAGATTCCAGTTTGATGTTTAACAAATAACCAGTGTGGTACATGCTTTTTAGCAACCAAGTAATAAACAAATGTAAAGGCATGTGTGAGGAAATCAGCTGTAGGTTGTTAGAGCAGAGCCTATAACATCTGCTTGCTACCAGAGATGTCACAGGGCTCCAGCTCTGAGCGTTGTACGTGGCGGATTAACGGGCTTTGCTGTGTCCGTGGCTGAGCCTTTTCAACAGCCCCTTCACCATCTTCTGCGCCTTCTCCCAGTAGAAGAGCCAAACTCATCACGTCACATTCGGCGTGAGTAGCCCAAGCCATAACTCGGCTATAAGCACATCTTTAAAAACACAGAGTCGCCGTTTTGCCAGTTAGAGTTTTGGGAGGGCAGCCAAGGTACTGCAGGGCAGTTTAGATGGAGTTACTGCAGTTAAATCAGAATTCAGCCAGAAATGGATGCTTCTTAATTTGAGGGAAAAGTGATTACCAGGCAGGTAAGTGAGGTTTTCACCAGTTTCAGTTCAGACCATTAAGCCTTGTTTTTTTACCTGTGTGGAAACAAAAAGCTTAGCATCTAATAAGAGCTCTGGCTTTTTTCCTTAGCTGAGCTCCTCAAAATCAGATTATATTTTCTTTCTTGGTAACATAAGGGGCTCCCGAACCCTAGTGCATTAATCCTCTGCTCAAATAATGTTTTCCAAGTCACACTTTTTCTTCAAGCATGTAACTTCATTGTTCCTTTAGATCAAATGAATAAGACTGCCACCTTATTTTTGGACTTTTTAGTTACCTGTTGAATTGCTGGAGAAAAATGCAGACATTGATTCAGGAACCTGGATAATTCTGAAGAATATTGGCTCAGGAAGTTCATGTTTTGGACAGTTGATAGTAAACAAACTCTTTTCTCCAAAAGTTACAAAATTCTCCAAAGTGAATGAAACTGTAATGCATTTTAATTCATGTTGAGACCAGAATTCCCCAATCTCACCCCGCATTTTTACACAAGTATTTGTATTATCTAGCCATAAACTGACTTCATTAAATTAAATAAGAAGCTCCATGCTCCATCTTACAAACACCCATAAATTAGTCAGATTCTGAGCCCAAATAAGGCCAAAGTACTTGAAGTAGTAAGATGAACTATTTAAAGGGTCGTTTTTCACATTTTAAATTTATAAGAAAGATTTTCAACCTTTTATTTTTTTTAAACTTTTTTTTTTAAAAAAAAAAAAAGGGAAAGATCTCTTAGTTATGCCAGTGACCATAGTACCTCACATCAGATTGTAAATGTTTTCTGTTGTCCTTGTGGGATATCAATCACAGGACCCACAAGCAAAAAGTCAGTAAGGAGAGTCTTCCAGGCGTGAGACATCTGGTTCTCTGGCAGCCTACACAGACTTTATACTGCCAGCTTTAAATTGGACCTTTGAGTTTGCCACATGCTTTAGCTGATGACGGGCTGTCTGGACTCCCATGTGTTCCTGGTCGCAGGAGCTTTAACGTTTAATGCTTTGGCTTATTCCTCTCCACGCTCTCTTTTGAGAGGATCTCCACACAGGTAAAACATCGTGCTGAGCTCTCACCATTAGGGCTTACAACATTTCTCCTCTAAGCCTCTAAATATGCATTTCTGGTTGGTTTTCTAAGGACTGGGACAAATTTACTGAACTACAAGAATTATGATCCCGAATATTCCTGTGCATCACCCAAACTGCTACACTTGCAGACATTCAAAAGAAGTGATCAGAATATTTCCCAGCCACAAGACCATTAATACATCCATTGGTTGCTCAGAAACTTCACAATTGCTTAATTTACTAAAGTGAGTCTGAAGTTTACATAATAGTTTCTAGCTTGATGTTGGTCTTGATTCTCTTAAATCTATTACTGGAGGAGGTCAGCTAGAGGAATTGTGTTTGTCAGTTGGGAAAATGAGGTCTGGCATCAAACTGGGCATGTCATCTGAAACACAGATTGTAAATAGTCTCATTTATGTGTATCTTGATCTGAAGTATTCTGCAAAGAAGCCGCCTACTGCTTTTAGAAGTAGATGGAAGCTGCTGTTAGGGAGAAAAATAATCTCTCTTGGATATTAAACCGTAATAGAAACATTAAATTGCTTAAAAGGAGGATCAGTTTCCAAATTTAGTGAGCTAGGAAACAGAGGAATTGAGATGGTTCATTCTTAATCCATTCCATTTGTGTATTGATTACAGCTTCCTAGAACTCTTGCCCCTACAGATGACACTTCAGTGTGGATACAACATATCTGATCTCCTGAATGGTCCAGGGCCATCGCATCATCGGGCCTTCTGGAGCCATGGAGCCAGTTGTATTCATACTATTGTTAAGAATTACGTGTTTGTTTGTTTGTTTGTTTGTTTGTTTTCTTTTCTGCTCAGATGGTGCAATCAAGAATGTCTAGTAATCTGAAATGTCATGGAAAATGGGTCTCCACTGTGAACCTATATACTCAAAACCAGCAGATAATGCCTTCTTTTTCCTGTACTCATAATTTTTTACACTTCTCTGCGCAAACTGTTTGAATGGTCGAAGTCAGCAATGAGTGGGAAAGCAGAGAAGCGCGAGCCCTGGGCACTCCACTCTGGCTCTATGCAGTATTTATCCCAGGCATCACTGACTTCTCCTGCACCCCAGAAAACTATTAAAAACCAGTATGTTCTGCTGAGTGACAGTCAAGTATTTTCATACAAATGCCTTCTAACCTCTATAGACAGACCTTCTCCCCCAATTGTATTCTCTATAAAGATGCAAAAACTCCTGTCTTCATGCCGGTGCCTCTGACTGCCCACCTCTTCATGTCCAGATTTCCCGTTTTCTACTTCTTCACGTCTCTTCCTACTGAGCCATGTCGCCAGCCTTTCCCCTCGCTGCCTCCGTCTTCTTCAGTACCCTCCCTGCTCTGGGGATAACAATTCTCCCACTTCTCTTCCAATTTAGTGCTCGTTTAGAAATCACTACTGCCCTCTAACCTTAGACCAGTGATGGGCCACACAGCAAGTTTTAAATCATTCAAAATCTGATATTAAAACGTATTTCCATATTGCTAAGTATGCTATTAAACTGACTTAAAAACCATTAAAGTAGTTTCACTTATAATATTGGCATCAAAGGGAGCATAACTAAAAGAGCTTCTGCTTCTTCCTGCATTTTCACTGTGAGCAGCAGTGGGACAAGGGGAGTCAGCACCTACGCTGCTCTTCAGAAGGTGCCCAAAGGCAAGTTTTAAGTGTTGCTCATTAAGTGTGGGCATTAAGGAGACTTAGAGCATCAGGAATCTCTTCACTTTCGCATCCAAAGTGACAGCAAATGGCAATCAAGCAGCCGTGGATCTGGTGCATTCCTGTATTATACTGTATTTATCTGGTCCTGCGTGAGAGCACAGTCATTTACAACGGTAATAACACAGCACCAGGATGCCACTTACTGCTGCAGCGAGCTGTATCAAGCTCTAGCAGATTACCAGGCTTCCTGCGGACAAATAGCACCCAAATATTCATCTACCCAGGGAATTAGGCATCTGCTTACTTTATCCATGGAACTGATCTGCTAAGATCTATCAAGTCACTTAGTAAAATCCATCACTTTTGGCTCAAAGTCCTTCCTAATTTAAGGCTGACATTTATGTTGCTCAAAAATAGATATTAATACTGAGAAGAAGAAAGAAGCTAAACACGTCAGAATTAGCAGTTAAACTTTTAGAGCACTTAATTTTAAAAGTTAGACTAATGGCATGAGATTCTAAAATCTGTAAGAACAGAGGATTTATAGTTTTGCAAAAGACCGTTAGAAAACTATGTTCGCACGTAGCTGGATCATTAAAATATTTTATGGAGAAGTTTTGAAGAGGAGTGCTTCAGCTTCACTGACACTTGGTTAAAGCTGTAATATTTCACATAGGAGTCTAATGTAGGACTGAGAAAGCTTATTTTACGCATTTAAGCATGTGCTGGCTTTGATAGCATTCAAATCTCAAAACTTGTGTAACGTAGTGCCCCTGTAGGCAGAAAACATCTGTGAAGTAGAGCTGGTAAAAACAAAAGTTACTCTGGGTGTTTCTTGATGAAATTGCCCTTCAACAGAGCAGAAATTTCTAAGAGAGTTTTTCCAGGCTTTCACTGACCCCAAAAAAGAGACAGCATAGATCTTTAATATATTAAACAAAAAGTCTTCTGAAAGGTAAATAGCTTGACTTCTTTCTTGTTATTTCTCTGGAAATAACTAAATGTTCTGAGTAGTTATTGGCAAATCAGGATTTACCTCAATTATGATGGAAGTCTAAAGGTATAACTTTGCTCACCAGAAAACAGGATGACTTGTAGCTCATGTGTTAATGACATGGGTTTTAGTGGGAAAAAAAAAGTTTTCCATAAGCAGTAGTATAGAATACAGACCCTCAAAGACAGTGGTCTTCTGTAGGCGAAAGTGCCCTCCAGTAGTTATAGTACCTTTGGTAAATTTAAAGCATGACTTGAGATGCTCTGATAAAAAAGATAATGAGCTTTTGACCCATGCTACCATTCGAAGAATCTCAAAGCAAATTTATATTGCATATGTCTTCCAGAAGCACCGCAAGAAGTATTTAAGGAAATTAAAGTACTCGAGGTATTAAGGAAAGGTAAAGGGAAGGGGAAGTGTGCTGGACACCTCACGAGATCGGTACTGTGGTAATCATTCATTTAGTACTTCTTTATACATTGAGTCGTTCACTATGTGTTTCTTAATGGTCAAGATTGTAGTCCTTGAACTAAAGTTCTACCTCAGAGTTTTCTATTTACAAAATACAAACAGAAAAATTCACTGCCTTTCTCCTTTCACTTTCACGTTTTTCAGCAGTTCCTTATTGTTGTGCGGAAAATGCCTTACCCAGCTTCTACTTGACATCATTTTGGTGTGAACATTCCAGTCTGCTTCTTCCTTGCATTGTCCACTTTCCCTGTGTGCTGTTTTGTAATTGAGTGGTATTAAAAAGCCTGGAAAATTACTACTATAAAAAATCTACGTATTTTTAAATTTATTAATTTTAATATTGATATTATATTGGTGCTATTTAGAATACTAATAAGATTTAATAACATCACCTTTGCTGTTCCTATTAAAAGATAATAAAGAGCAGGTGATGTGGAATTTCTTTTCCTGTACAGCTTGCAGAGGTTTGTCCTTACCAGAAAAGGATTTAGAAAAGACTAGCTTGACTTTTCACCATTTTCACAAAATCAAAATGCCAAATGTGCTAGATGAGCTAAATGTGAACAATGAGATCTATAAGTAGACCTTTTTTTTTTTTTTGGCTTGGGCAAATGGGCAGATCTGAACAGCTTTATTGCAGCACTCACTACAAGCAGTTTATGCCTGTATTAACAGACCATATAAAATACTTAATTGCCATGTTATGCAAAGCTATATGGATCTGCATTAGTCCAACATTCATAGTATAACCTAATCATCACTAGTTATCACTAATCTTGCTACAGCCTCTTTTATGAGGTCAGAAGACTGTTACTCCTTGTTTCTTGCAGACTACATTAGTACAGATCATTCCCAATCCCAGAGCCCCTTTCTGCCACAGAAGAACAGTCTGTGACAAGTTTCAAACTAAAACTGAATAGTGAAAACAAACGAACGGAAGTCCTTGAAATACACTGTACTGAGGATGTTCCTGTGACATGGTAAACTCCCTTCACTATATCATTAAGACCAGGCACCTGAACAGGAGTTTTCACACACTGCCTGGTTTATATCCATGCTACTCTGGGCTGCTGAGTCCTTCTGTTGGATTTAAAATAGAAAAGTTTTAATTTTCTCTCCATGCAGAATGGGGAAGTTTCTGGGATCTCCCGTCACTTCCTGCTCACCTGAAATTCTCGTCATTGTGAAATGGTGTTTCAGGTGTACACTGTTATTCCAATGTGCTTCAGCTCAGTGAATCTTGTGGTGTCATGGGGAGAACCTTGGTGTTAGTGGCTTTATTGAGTATTACATTCTAGCTGTATAATCAAGGTGTTTTTAAACAGAAAAAAGGGTTAAAATATTGCTGTGAGGGCTGTATTGCAGAAAGATGTATTTGCCCATATAGGGTAGGTATCTTTTAAATTACTACCAATAATGGACTTACGAATTGCAGGGCAATAAACATCCTGCAATAAACATTTTGCCCTAACAACTGCACATCACAGGTGTCTGCAGATGTGAAAACTCAAGACCAGATTCTAAGTTAATGGAAGCAGGTGTCACTCCATTGACTTGAATAGAACAATGTACTATATATGAACACCGACAAAAAAGAAAAGACCACCAAATTCTTCTGGAATATAATTTAAGAAACCTTTTTCTTATTTAAATATGAAATACAAATCTTGCTTCTTAGTCATAAACACAGATTGCCAAGAAATTGAGTACCAGCCTCGCAATTCAGCTGTAATATTCAGGTGGCATTTATTCCTTGGTGAAGTATTTTACCTCACTTTGGTTAGGTAAATGACATCACCAAGCCCTGTTAATTGATTCATTGCCTATTAATCCTTATTTGTCAGCCATATTTAAAAATACACATTTATCTTGTGCTAATGAGGAACAGGAATAAAAGCCATTCTCAGCTGATTCAAGGAAGCATGTCAGAATGTGCAGAGTCCTTGAGGTAATATGCAAAGCTCAAAATAAAATGCTCAAAGCAATCATGTCCCTGGAATCAGAGAAGAAGCAAGTTTGCGTTCCTTAAAGGGAGGAAAAGGGCGATAGTACAGCCCTAATGTAAAGCCACCAGAGGAAGAGAAGATAAAATAGCTTAACTATATTGTACTCGAGACTGTGTTGGTTCTTCTGCAAGTATTTCACTGTGTAGATGATGGAGAGAGGACTTCCAGAGGGTGATTCGTGTGTTTGGCGATCTGAACAGTCTTGAGATAACCACCTCTCGCTGTGGACTGTATAGGGTTGGGTGGCCTAGCACGATGTGGAATGGACCAGGGCCTGTAACGCAGCTGTAAGAGGTGCTTTGCCAAGATACCGGCCGAGGGTCATTGTTTTTACGAACTACCTCCTCTCAGCAATTCAGATTTGGTTTTGTGGCTGGCCTTTTCGTGAGACTGTCACGATACAACAAAATTGTTCTGTCTACTCACAGCACTCTGCTAGGAGCTGAGGGAGCGTTACCGCACTGCTCAGGGAGGACCTAAGGAGTTGGTCTCATTTTCAATTGTACTGAAATTATGACAAGCTAGAAGGGTGCACTTAAGCTAAATGTTATTATCATAACCACAGCCAGACTTAGCATTTTTTTACTTATAGAAATCCTAGTATGGCATCTTCTAAAATCAGGATATTTGTAAACCATGAGGTACAGAAATTTATGTGGGATTCCATATCATCTGGCCCAAACAACTGTTAATACAATAAAGAAGTAAATCACGAGATTTTACCTCCATAATTGTGCAACAGGTATCTCCAATATTCTTTTAAGTCAGAAGTGATTTTTTAGATAACTGACACAGCATTAATCTAGTGGAGAAAAAAATATTTCTCAAGCAGCTCATGAAAATGGCAAAATATAATTGCCTTAGTGGCTGGTGCAGCTGCCTTACAGGAACTGTCTTCAGAGAATAAAAAATTTCATTGCCGCTGAAATATTTATTTCAGTTCGATTTTGTTTTTTTAATTTGTATTCTGTATTTGGTGTGCTTTGGTTTTCTTCAGCACTGTAGGTTGCATTTTTCAGTGATATTACAGGATGGCATGTCAGTTTTGTGTGAGATACTCAGGACTGGTTTGTGCCATGAGGAAAGAGAGTAAAAGAATTAGCTTTAGAAAATCAAAGGAGAGTCAGATTGCATATATGCATATCAAGTCTAAGTTCAAAGATTTAGACGCATCAAATTATGCATAGCTATCTTGTTTATATGTGTGACGGTGTTGTATGCTTCCTTCCCATTCATTGCCTGCTGTTAAGTGAGACTGCAAACTTGTGAAGCGCTATAAACATGTTTAAATTTAGCACCCTGAAGTCTTTTTTATCCAGACACATATTTAGGTATGTGCAAGAACCGTGACGTGTATTACAACATCTTTAGGGCTTAAGACTGTCTTACGGAATCATAGGACAGCTTGGGTTGGAAGGGACCCTCAAAGGTCATCCAGTCCAACCCCCCTGCAATGAGCAGGGACATCTTCAACTAGATCAGGTTGCTCAGAGCCCCGTCCAGCCTGGCCTTGAATGTCTCCAGGGATGGGGCATCTGCCACCTCTCTGGGCAACGTGTGCCAGTGTTCATGTGCCTACACAGAACCTCTCACAAGAAAATACTGAATACGACTTGTAGGAATGCACAGCCCTGAGGAGTGGCTGCAGTCATCTCCTGAGCAGAGCTCTCTTGGGGCACCTTTCATTTTCTGAAAGGAGCCTGGCCAGGAAGCCTTCCTGCACTAATTCTTCCCTGCTACTTACTCTGCGTTACTTATTGGTTTCGTTTGGGGTTTTTTTTAAGCTTTTACTTTTGACACTGAAAAACAAAACATGCTGGATCCAGCTGAATGAACAATAAAATTTATGTCAGCCCATCTTAACAAGTAACTGGCCAGCACAAACATCAGTCCTACTCATTGCAATGTTGTGTGGGTACTCTGCCCCTGAGAAACATTGTGCCAGGCTGCAACTTAAATTTATGGCTATAAAAATGCATGAGAAGGGTAAATTGTAGTATCCCAGTGGGCTGGACAAATGCAAACGCGCTGAGTTTTGCACAGCCATTATGAAGGGAGCCCCATGTCCATCAGTGTGAGCCTGGGTAGCTTCCACACCCCAGCTCCTATGTACAGCTGACCTTAGGCTTTCCATGGGTGCATTTGAATGGCCCTTGCTGATACCTAAAACCGCTTTACTTAAAAAAACNAAATCCATTATGTTCAAAATGGAGGTTGTCAAGACAAAGGCACTTCTACATGGCTATTGTGTGGATTTTCACAGTCTATAAAATGAGTAATGAAGAAGAAAACTTTTATGATTATCACCTTAATCACACTTTTTGGCTGTTGTTTATTTAATCCACTGATACATACAAATACCTCTTAATGTTCAGATCCTGTGCACAAGTGTACTGTTAATTATACTGATGTGTAAGGTGACATATATACTTACATGCAGGTCCTAGACTTGGTTCCACTGGAACACCAACAAACATTTTCTATCTTTATTCTTATCTAATCTTATTTATGCTTTTGACAAAATACTGCTAGCAGTTCTGCACACAGTGACCCCTCCAGCTGCTGCTGTGAGCAGTGAGTGTGGCAGGGAGGACTTCCTGCTCGCACCCGGGCCGGACGGCTGGTCCCTCCCTTTGGGAGATCATCACATAACCCCTATAGTATGAGAAAAAAAAACGGCATAAGGTATAAAAGGACATAAAACTCATATTTCCAAACAAAAAGGCTCAGGCAATAAGTTGCAGAGCCTGAAACTAGATTAAATGGATGCATTAAAAAAAAGACAATATGCATCCATAAAGCTACGTGGAGCAGCTGGACAGATGTTTTCTTGGTTTTGTGATAAGAATGTCTCACCGTGGAAGGTTTCTAAACCTCATCTCTAAATTCATCACCAAGGACAAGTGGTCCTCAAGAAAGGACAGGCTGTGAGTCACAAGATTTCTCTTTGTCGTACTACATCTAGCTCCAAGACGTTAAATGTTCACATTAAAAAAAAAGTCTGATTTTATCTGAAAATTATGAAAATGTTAACATTAAAATCTGTTATCATTAGGAAAACAACATATCATGCTGCAGGCACATGCACGCCTAATTTGCCATCACAGGTAACTGGATTGATTTCAGTAAGGAAAGATGGTTCAGTAAATACACTGCAAATTGAAGTATATATGGTGCAGAATTGGAGCTGCACTTTTCAGTGTGTAATTCTTCAAAGCTGTAGATTTCTGTGACACAACTAATTAGAAACTGAAAATTTTTCATGAAAATTACTTCTCTCTCCTCCTGCATCACACATTTGATTTCCATGTTCATAGAAAGTCTAAGTAAACATTCTCATTTTAATGTTGATTTCAAAATTATTTTTGAAAGATGATTTAAAGAAAACCCATTACATAATTAAATGTCCAAAAACATTCCCAAATTTTTCAAAACATTTCATTGCACAAAGCCTGACAATGCTAAATGGAAAGTGCATTTGGCAGGATTTGTGTGTATTGGTTCCCCAGCTCGCTTCTGGTGCACACACAGACTCCCATTGGTGACGTGCACCTTGTGTCTTTTTGCAGGGAAACGATGGTTAAACACATTGAGGGGCAGGCACTTGGGATTCAGCCTTAAGCCAAAACACATCCAGGTTGTGCCTTAAACTGGGAAATACTCCCAGGTGTAGGTGTAGCTTTTGCAGGCAGCTCAACTCACTGCTCGATCTGTTTGTCTCATCGCTCTCTTTATTCAAGGCAGTTGGTAGAGAGCAAAAATGACACTGTGTACCAGGGGTCATGGAGACCAACCATCTGGCGTTTTTAATTCAAAGACCCTTATCTCACATCTCTGCTTTATATATATTTAATCCACTCCTTTCCTGCAGTATCATTTTCAGCTAATGGGAAGATATTCTGCCACAGAGACTGTTTGGGGACAGATTTGCAAAGACTGTTTCACCTTGCCCTAGGTGTGCAGGGTTTCGCCTTGCTGAGGGACTCTTCTCATTTGTTTTTCTCAGAGACATTCTACCTGGGCACAAAGTTTTACTGTCCCAGGTCAGCATCATCACCTCATTGGTGTCCCTGTGGGGAAAATAAGAGGGGAAATTTATTTTATAAATAAAATAATAATTAATAATTAATAATTATTATTAATAATGACAATTAATAATTATTATATAATAATAATGGTAGTAATAGTAATAGTAATGGTGAGAAGAAGAAGAAGAAGAAGAAAAAGAAAAAGAAAAAATAATTTTCCCTGTGGGAAAATTATTCCCTGTGGGGAAAAGAAGAAAAACTGTGAGACTCAGTCATCTGCTGTTGTACCATTTAGCAGTTTACATCATGTTCATGGGCTTAGTGCTTGCAAATTTATGATTTCTTCTTTGAAATAACATCCTGAGATAATGAACAGTTCAGCACCCAAGCCTCTATTACCCTTATCTCAAACACAGGAATAACTAATCATCCTGTCATGAAAAGAAAAAAANTTTCATGAAAATTACTTCTCTCTCCTCCTGCATCACACATTTGATTTCCATGTTCATAGAAAGTCTAAGTAAACATTCTCATTTTAATGTTTATTTCAAAATTATTTTTGAAAGATGACTTAAAGAAAACCCATTACGTAATTAAATGTCCAAAAACATTCCTAAATTTTTCAAAACATTTCATTGCACAAAGCCTGACAATGCTAAATGGAAAGTGCATTTGGCAGGATTTGTGTGTATTGGTTCCCCAGCTTGCTTCTGGTGCACACAGAGGCTCCCATCGGTGACGTGCACCTTGTGTCTTTTTGCAGGGAAACGATGGTTAAACACATTGAGGGGCAGGCACTTGGGATTCAGCCTTAAGCCAAAACACATCCAGGTTGTGCCTTAAACTGGGAAATACTCCCAGGTGTAGGTGTAGCTTTTGCAGGCAGCTCAACTCACTGCTCGATCTGTTTGTCTCATCGCTCTCTTTATTCAAGGCAGTTGGTAGAGAGCAAAAATGACACTGTGTACCAGGGGTCATGGAGACCAACCATCTGGCATTTTTAATTGAAAGACCCTTATCTCACATCTCTGCTTTATATATATTTAATCCACTCCTTTCCTGCAGTATCATTTTCAGCTAATGGGAAGATATTCTGCCACAGAGACTGTTTGGGGACAGATTTGCAAAGACTGTTTCACCTTGCCCTAGGTGTGCAGGGTTTCGCCTTGCTGAGGGACTCTTCTCATTTGTTTTTCTCAGAGACATTCTACCTGGGCACAAAGTTTTACTGTCCCAGGTCAGCATCATCACCTCATTGGTGTCCCTGTGGGGAAAATAAGAGGGGAAATTTATTTTATAAATAAAATAATAATTAATAATTATAAATAAAATAATAATAATAAATAATAATAAAATAATTTTCCCTGTGGGAAAATTATTCCCTGTGGGGAAAAGAAGAAAAACTGTGAGACTCAGTCATCTGCTGTTGTACCATTTAGCAGTTTACATCATGTTCATGGGCTTAGTGCTTGCAAATTTATGATTTCTTCTTTGGAATAACATCCTGAGATAATGAACAGTTCAGCACCCAAGCCTCTATTACCCTTATCTCAAACACAGGAATAACTAATCATCCTGTCATGAAAAGAAAAAAAAAACAAAACAAAACAAAAACCTGCTGCTCTTTTTTCTTGCTTAACCTAGCAAGAAGTGTAGGTTAACTCCCTTGAAATCAATGGAATTACACCAGCATACTGCAGTGACACTGGCAAAAAGAGAAGCAGACCAAGGGTTTTGCTTACTACACTCAGTAAATTTGGTATTTTTCCCAGCTTTTTGTAATCTATGGATCCTGTCTTCCTGCAGAACTGTGGAGAGGCATGTCCTGTTTTTCCTTTATTTGTATGGTGGCATTGAATGTGTGCTTTCGATGAATCAAAATACAAAAACACTCTGTGGAAGCAAACTGGGTAATAAGGCATCGCAGAATAGTTTGGGGAAATTTAGCATGCTGCAGGCATCTCAATGCAACAGTATGTCATGCCATAACCTTTTTTTTTCTTACTCCATAAATGTTTTCATCCTTCTTGCTGTAACTTGCATAAATGAATAAATACATAGAAAACACTAATGGTAAGTCCTAAATTAAAACTAAGCTAACCATCTTGATTTTTATTTTTTAAATATGTATGAGACAATTCCTCTGATCTTTTTTTTATACACTTGCAAACTCACACACTACCAGTTATTTGTGTTTCTGTGGCAAGTACGGTAATGAGTGTAGACATCCTCTTGCTAACGCTGAAAGCCTTTACGCATTCATGAGAGCTTGAGGATCAAGGTCTTAGATTGAGCTCAAGAGATTGCCTATCAGGAATAGCAAAATACTTCCAGACTTGTCCCATTCAACAACAGGAGTTGCTTTATGTTTTTGTCCCTCATTCTCTGTGCCTGGAGTTATCATTACCCACAAAAATACAGCTACAATTTATCCCCAAATTATTTCTCAATTTATTGATTCCAGGAAGCTTCTAGGCGTGTATTAGAAAAACTTAATGGCCTTAATAACTGAATTAAAAGAATTAGGATGAAATTCAATAGTTCAAATTTAAAGATCATACATAGAAGAATTTCTCCTACAACTGCAAATCCTTGGGTTGGATTAAGGAGAAAAAAAAATAGCAATGTAGCGTTCAGCCATAGGATGGCTGTGATCTCCAGTGTGTTAGGACCACAAAATGAAGATGGTAGGAGGGGAGACTTTTCAAAGGAGTAACAAAGGTTACACAGCACTTTTGGTCCATGTTCGAAAGCAGAAAAGCAGGAACAGGTACAGAGAAGTGTGTGTCTGTAATAGAAAACAGGGCTTGGAGAAGCCTGCGCCGTTTCTTGGCGTGGTGCATGTCTGGGTGTATGTGGTTCTCTCTGTACGATCAAAGGCAAGCAGAGGTAACTGAGAACTGCATGGCAAATAAGACCTATGGAACACTGCAGGTTTGGTATCTTTTGAGGCTTAGAGATGATCTCAGACAGTGCTTGTGACACCATTGAAGTCTATTGGGTAAAAGCACAATATTTCAAGACTTAAAAGGAGTTGTAGAGTTTTGTTCTTTACCTTCTGTAGAATGTGTATTTACTGCTTTCCATCTGTGGTCCCTGCATTGCTCTTATTATTGTAGCCATCTGGAAGCTTAAAAGTCGTGAATGTATTTATTATCTCACTACTGCCACAACTGGAACAGACTGTCCAGGGCAGTGGTTCGGTCACAATCCTTGAAGGTATTTAAAAGACGTGTAGGTGTGGCACTTAGGGACATGGTTTAGTGGTGGAGTTGGCAGTGTTAGGTTAATGGTTGGACTTGATCTTAAGGGTCTTTTCCAACCTAAATAATTCTGTTTTAACTTTGAAAGATGCTATCAGCCCTATTTATAGGAGTGGGAGCTCAGCCATGTTTACACTCTCAGCTAAGCACAACTCTAAGCCTAACCTTGTCCATCATGCTTTACAGGGGAGTATGGACTCAGCTACAGAGCCAGGCTGAATGCTTTGCTTTTGCAAGCACCCGTGCTTCAAGCACATCCACCAGGACAGAGCCCAGACTTAGGCTCTTGCTCAGGCTGTTGGAATGGATGGGGCAAAGAGGGACCAAACAAGCCAGCCCACCACCAAATATCTCTAGCCAAATACGGTGTGTAGTTTTTACAACTGAATGGCAGCCAGCAATGTGGATATAAAGCCCATGGAGCTCAGTATAAGAAACCTCCTGCCAAGCCTGCACTTAACCTCGTTTGTAGATACCTGTGGTGTTTTGCTCACGGTCTTAAAGGAAGTTGGAGCATAAGAAGTCTCATGTAGATCTCTGTCACCAAACCATACACACCTTCAGCCTTCTGTTCTTGACATCTGAATTCTGTAACAACCATCTTTCAGACTTGGTGTTTCTTTGATTTCACTGAGGTCAAGGGCAAATCTCTTGGACAGAATCCTGAGATACTTAACTTGGAAATTGTTGCTGCAAGTGTCTAAAAACATACATGAAGCTTAGGATGAACTGAAGCAATTTTGAAGTTCAAAAAAGCTTCTGTGTGAACTTTCAGCATGGAGGAAGGTTGGGGCTGCCAGCAAATGCAGATTGTGGACTAGACCCTGTCCTGAGGTTAACCTAACTGATCAGGACATGGATAAGCTATGGGACGTGACATGAGAAGTTGCTGGATATGATAATGTGAGAAGTTTGCAAAAATTGCAGGTAGCACAGTGAAGGATGGCTGGATCTTGCTGAAGGTAAAGGAGGAGTTATGTGAGAAATGGTTGAATTTTCCAGGTAATTGAAGGGGAGCAGTGGGGACATTTTGTGGACAACAGTAACTAGGTAACCATATCAGTAATACCATATGAGGCTGAGATTACTTGTACATACTGAATTTGGGTACAGGTGTAGCAGATCTGGGATCAATGAGGAAAAAATCATTAGTGCTGAATTGTTTATTTGAGAGGAGATGCATGGAGAAAGCAAGATATAAGCATAGTGAAAGGGATAGTCAAGAATGGGACAAGGGATAAAAATACACACAACTGATGTGATCAGGTCTGACCAGGGGCACTGGCTGGGCAGCTCTGTGCTTGATCACCACAACTTAGCCAGAGCAGCAAGCCAAATTCCTTGCGTCAAAATGGGCACATCCCACATATTTGCATACTTTAATCCTGCACAGGTAGCTCCAGGCCTCCTTTTCATCTGCTTTCCTTCTTTGGCCAGCTTGTTTCTCTTAAGCATGTGTTTGTCTTGTTACTTCTTATTTTATTTCTGCCCTGAGTAACTGCCTTCTTTCCCTGTTCTGTTGCATATGACTGGATGATGTTTGATGATACAAGATGGTATCGTTATCACACACACACTTTTTTTTTTTTCCTGAGACAGTGACGTACACTGAAGCAACTGGTTCCCACTTTCCGTGTGTGATCTAGACAACCATATAGGTAGCGTTCACGAGTCATTGGGGGCCAGCTTTGCTTGGAAAAGTGTTGTTCCTTAGTTGGAACTTAAACTGGAATTTCTGTAGACATTGATCTTTCCAGACCATCTATCTCCAGAATGGAGCTGTTTAAAGGAAGAGTTCTAGTAATCTAGTATTAGTTTAGTCCCTAAGGTTTCCTGCTTGGGTAAAGTAGAAAACCCTTCTTGTACTTAAAAAATATCTATCAGACTCAGATGTGCCATGCCTGGAAATTAGTGGGCATCTTGCATATAAATTCACTTTTCAGATAAGTCATCTGTGCTATACGGATGAATATCATGCAGTAACATATTTTGATTCCTCAGCATTTTTGCCTACATTACCAAAGCAAATATTTTTCATTCACAATTATAGATAAGCTAGCTCTTCCTTATACCAGGAGTAACATCATTTTTCCTGTCTTAATAACTACAAGGCAGAAACTATATATCATGCTGTCTACAAAACACAAATGCCGTACTCTTCTGTTTGAGTCAGCATAATACACCAAACCAAAAAAAAAACCCGAACACCACATTTGAATATTTCCTAACATTTGGACTAGAAGAAGAATTTAGCAGAGAAAAGGGAATGAAGCAATCAGTCTTTCATCACAAGTGATATCTGATGGCACATTGGGAATTGACAGGAGGCTTCCGTGCTGCAGCGTTTTTCAGGTGTGTCTTTCACTGTGTAACTAGTTCCCAAGACCTAATGAACCACTTAAGTGCAGCAGCTATGGCTGTTCTCAAGAACTATAATCCCTCCTCTACCATTAGGAATGGATACTTGTAAGTGGGGATTTAGTTTCTTTCAGATTTTTCCTATAGCTATGTGATTTATCACATATCATTCCTCAAACTGTGTTTAAAATACTTGTAAAGCCTTTGTAAACATAATTTTATTGAATTCCGTGGAAGAGGAGAGAGCTGATTAAGGTTCACATTAGTCAGGAAAATAAAACAATAAGAAGGATTTTCCTGAAGGAAATGAGGAATTTACGTAAATGCAGTTAATGCATGTGACTTCAGCAGGGAAGTTTCATGAGAGAGAACTACTGATTTCATCAGGAGAGAAGTTGTGTATGTGCTGCAGAATGGTTTCATTGAATCCATCTGGTCTGTTCATAGATGAGCTAAAATTATGAAGTAAATAGAAAAAAGCTAAATGAAAAGAGCCAAAGAAATAAGCCTACAGTTTTTATTCCCCAGTGGAGGTAGGAATATCACCCTTCACAAGCCCAAGTAGCATATTCTGTATTTCAAAAGCATCTGTGTAATTTTTCTTGCTCTTCTTGAAAATATAAGGGGGTAATGAAGGAAACAAAGATCATTGCATGCCAGTGCCAGCCAGCAGGTGGTCATCCCTGTTGCTCAGAGACAAGGCTGTCCCTGGGGACACCAGCAGTCTGGCTTCTACTCTTTGCTCACCGGTCTCATCTGGTCAGTTCGTTTCATATAGCCTGTGTATTGCTCTTTGCGAAGGCTTTCAACTGTGTTTACACGAAATTCAAATAATCTCACTAAATCCTAGCTTTAAATTCCATTAGCCAAGTTGCTAGTGGTAAATTGAAAGCTTGTCCTGGTTGATGCGAAGTTCTATATTCATTTCTACAAAATAGATCTCATCTTGCTGTTTGTTTAGAAATTTTTAAAAAAATATATATTTTTAAGAAGGCTTAGAGCCATTATGGTTAGAAAAATAATCTTGCTTGTATAAACCAGCAGAGTGCTGACATATGTCTGCAGGCAAGACAATATGAATCGACTTTCCCTAGACATATACATGATGACTTGATTGTTCCTCCTCAACAGATAGACATGAGGGAGGGCAAGGACCTCAATCGGGGTGGTTCTGAGTGTTTGGGGGTACAGCTGCCATTTATCAGCCACATCAGTCCATGACCTGATAGATTTTGTTGTTGGCTCTTAACTACTGGGTAGGCTATTGGATTTCCACCCTAAATTCAATGGGTATGCATAGTGTTTAAAGTAATCATTTGGTTTCTTCAGTGTGAAATGTAACTAGGAAAGCTGTAAAGCTAAAAAATAACCTTAGGACTGTGTTCTTTGACTGGTAGATATCAGGAGTAAAGGCAGATTTGGTATCTGTGCTTTTCTGAAGAATGTAAAATGATTATCTGCTGGCTGGCTAGCCTACAGAAATATGTGTTGGCAGGTAGTTCTCAGGAAATTCAGTGTATTCGTGCATCTTGCATGCACAAAAAAATAAAATTGCCTTGTCATAATGGCTTTTCATAAAATAGTAACAGCACTAGGTATGCTAAACTGCTTGCTATGAGCTCCCTAGCAGCAGACCCAGCCGCAGCTTGAGGCGTTTCCCAACAATGTGTCGAGTGATCAATCTGTCACAGCACCCATATTTTCTTCATCAAGGCAGGTCTTGTCATCGCATTGGAAATGACAGAAGTGCTGTGCTAAGCCAAGGCAGTTTAGAGTGATGCGTGTTAATTCAAGACTGTACCTAAGTGATATCTGTTCCTTCATAATTCCATTTTAGCCGCGTAACACATGCTTAGCTATTTATTTCATTACAGTCTGGTTTTCATATGTCTGTTGTCCCAATCCTTCCAGAAATGTCCAATGAATCTTTATTAGTTACTTCACCCTCACATGTCCTGTCCAATTGTTAGTTCTGTTTACCTGTTTTCTTCTTAATAGCAATTTAATATTCTGAAAGAAGTGAGTAATGGAAAATAATATCACTGTTGTATGTATGGTCAATTAAAAGCATTTATTTTCCTTTAAAAGATGCAGTAGTTGTAGTACTCTAGTACTCTAAGGGACTTATTCCTTTCTGTGTAAATTCCTGGGCAGGAGGTTAAACTTGGCTCAGAAGCATAGTAATTTCCCCTAAAATTTTAGAGCTGCCAAACTATGACAAGAGTATTTCAGAAATCTTCTTTCTTAGGTATAGACCATTTGTCAAGTAAGATGAACAGCAGCTGAGCAGAATGGACTGAGGTCCAGGGTGCATCAGTGTTACTGCAGCTGTAACCTAGAGTCTAACTGGACCAAAAACTTTGGGGCCCTGAAGTGGTCGAAAGACTTAGGAGTTTTAAGGCTTGGAAGCTGCCTACAGGGAAAGCTCAGCAGGGGTGAGAACCAGAAGTGAAGAGCTCAGACAGAAGGGTCAGAGGCTAACCAGGGGGAGCAGGTGTTAACTGGAGAAAGAAGACTGAAGAAGAATAGGGGAAGGGAAGGTGGCTGCTGGAAAGAGGCAGAGTAAGCTATTTCAGAATTCAGTATTTTTTAGTAGTACTGAACCCAACAACCAGGGCATTCTTCTGAACCACTTGCTGACAATATTTAGTGCTTACCTATATATGCATTAAGGATTCTTGCAACAAAGGTGAGTCCTACCAGAGCTGTAGCTGCAGTACCAAAGGCAAGACCTAGTGCCTGCTTGCTGAGAATAGCAGCAGCTTCGGAGCCTTTCTGAAACAGTGAGGCCAGCAAATGCACCCTCACCAGTATTGCCTTTAGGTGGCCCAGTATCTTCTGAGTAGACTCAGAAGCTTCAGGAAAGTAGGAGAGTTTTAAGGGACAAACTTCCCTCAATGCCAAGGGAAATCCTACTGCATAAAACTCCCAGATAATGAGGAAACTGGAGATAAAGAAATTTTTTGAAAGGAAATTCTGGATAGTGGATGGAACTATAGAAATAAAGATATGCATGACCTCCAAGGGCTCTTGGAAGAGGAGAAGTACTGATTATCAACAGTATCAATCCAAAAATTCAAAATGTTGGAAAATGATGGAATTAGCCTTGGCCACACAAATTTATTTCAGCCCTCTTGTGTATGGACTGTGATTATGATGTCTTAGTTACATTATCATCCCCTATATTTTCTGTGGTCTCCAACCTCCCATGGTTGGCTGGTGGTCATTGAATGCACAGCTCTTCAGTTTTTTGTCTCCTGTTTCAAAGTTACATTTGTTAAGATCTGCTAAAGGAAGTGCATAAAATGAGCTGCTATTAACTACTACCTTGTGAGCATGTGTGAACAGCGATTTACTTCACAAAATTTGTTCAGGCTTTAATAGGTAAAGTATAAGGCATGTCCCTGATGTGAAGGTCATCTCTATTCTGAATTCAAGTCCCCTCTTTAATGCGTGAGAACACTGGACTCTTCAAAGCACATTGAATGTCTAAGCATGCAAAACCAATGTATCTTACCTAATCTTGTCCTCAGAAATAGATTAGTTGTTTGGGGAAAAAAATAAAAATTGTTTTGATCTGAGGCAGATATTCAATATGGAAGATGTCAGGCTGAATGGATTAAATTATAAGGAATGAACAAAAGCATTTACATAGAAATGGAGGGTAAGATGACACCCTAATTTGGAAAGGGCAAATCTTTTATATGAAAGTGTGTATTCCAGGGAGCAAGTTTAAAAGCAGAGCTCCAGTTTGCCCAACATTCTGCAGATGCTGAAAAAAGAGCACAAGTACAGTAGCTATCTGAACCTGTTTATTGTTGCATTTTGCTGCTGCAAAGAGCCTTAAAGTGTAAATTCAATGTTCTGTTATTGGCAGTGATAAAGTCATACGAATTGTTCCTGAGAGTGCGAGGGAAACACAAATCCTGAGGGCTGCATTTAACAGGCTTAAGGTGAGTTTGATTATTTTAATCTTATTTTTCTGATCTTCGTTGAAGACTGTAGTGGGTTAACTGACATGCCTTTCATTTGGCACTTCACTTCAAGCTATTTTATACTCTGGAAAGCAGCCTTTGCCTATTAAATTCCTAATTTCCCAATAAAATAGTGCAGGATCTGTATTCATTATGCCTGACAATTTTAACAAGGAACACTTATTGCCTTGAAATGATATGGGTGCCATACTTGCAAATTTGCTTTTTCTGCTCTTCTATTTCTTGCTAGCATACATAGTTGCATGCTTTATTTAAAAGACTGAGTTAATTCAAGATGTGGACACACACAGGAATCAGATAAAGAAGGTGGCTTCAGTCTCAGAATAATTCCTTAGAAGTGGTTGAGAGAGTGTCTTCAAGACTCAATAGCAAGACAAACGGCCTTTTCCTGCAGATACAAGTGGAAAGCAGTGGTGCCGCTGTAGCAGCACAGCCCTCTGCAGCATGCTGCTTTGCCAGCACGGACAGTCTTTCCTCAGCAGGGTGGCCCATGACCTCAGAGGAGAATGGGGAGTACCCATAGGCCAGGCCTCTGGCATGGGAAGGACTGCACCACGCACGTGTGCTGACCTCAGGCACTGGGGTGGGGACAGACGTCATTAGTAGTCTCCAAAACACAGCCTAACCAAGGCAGAACCAAGGAGGTACCAACTTCATCACCATGTTGAGTTTGTTCCAGGAGCTGAACGCGAGTCCCAGGCTCTGCTTCTTTGTCTGTGTTAGCTCATACTCCGCTTCGGCGGGCAATGGTTGACTTCTCCCTGTACCTGTGGAGGTGAAGGAGTTTGATTGGCAGCCTTGCAGGCAGCAGGAACAGAAGCTGAAGTCGTTTGGCCCAGTGAACTCAAGCCTTCGTTTGTGTGTGGCTGAAAAGAGCTGTATGGGCATACACAAAGGAACACATCGGTGACTTTGGCAGTCCCGTGTTATGACTCAGTTTTGGGTCACAGCAGCACACCAGTGGTACCACAGTGTTGGGAGCATGTGCAAAACCTCTGGGCTGCTCACTGCTCTGAGGTCCAGCAAACTCTTAGGCAGTCTGTGATGTGCCTCTGTCTCCCATGTTGAAACCTCATGTAAGTAAATGTATTCTCACTGAGGCAGAGAATGAAGGCGCATCTAATTTTCTTGTCCAATAGTTAACATCTGGATACAAGTAAATAAAATCTCAGTCCCCATACCAGATCAAACAAAATTAAGATCTTAGAAGAGCTCTTACACCCTCCCAAAAATCATTCAATCTTTCAGTTATGATGAAGCTTTTTGCTACCATTTTTTAAGGAAGTGGACAGAGCTACCTTAGGTTCCTCAGCCCAGGGGAGGGCTCACTGGTGCAAATACTCCAGCAGCCAAGACGTTGGTGCCTTCCTAGCTTTAAGTAGGAAAGCTGAGTCTCTTTTCATCACCTCTGTGTTTTTAACGATGTGTTCAGTTAGTTCCCCACTCAAGATCCTATCTGTTGTAAATCCCCTTCTCAAGATATCCAACCTATGCACATGTTGCATGAGGAATTTCAGTGTTCAACAGAGGCTGTGTCTCAGTGCTATGTATTATAGCATTTTGTACTGTAATGCGCAGCTCTCCTAAAGAATATTGTCATATATTTGTTTCTGCAGTGCTTACTAAGGGCCTGACCCTCAACTGTGAATGTTACTGTAACACACGAAAAAGGATAATTGTTTTGCTCCTAATTAGGAAAAAAAATCTTGCCATAAACTCAAGAAATACATGTGGAAGCTGGTTTTTGCATTAATTTCTTCCCCCTGGATGCAGGAACATAAAGAGAGAGCACATGTGTTTTTTCCTTTCTCCTCATATTGCAAACCCTGCGACGCAAAAGGGTTACTCACCTTCCTGCAACTGTTTCTCATTACAGAGCTCCCTTAGGCTCCCACAAAGAGATTCCTTCACCCAATTCCATCAAAGTGGGAGCAGCAGAAACTTAAATAAATATTTGCATGCTGTAACTCTGAGAGTAGTGTAATAAAATTTTGGCAAACTGCATCGGAATCTGAGTAGTTAATTAGAAAGTGATTGATTTTGATGAGGTAGTAAGCAGAGAAGATTGAAGGAAAGGCTAAAAAGAGAGAGAGTATTGACACCCAGTTTCATGAAAACAGGCTGGGTTTGGCTCCGTTTCAGGTCATTTGGCTGCGTTTCAGGTCTTGGGGCTCTTCCATCTGCATCTGCTTCACTGCCCATCTACATGGGTACATGGGGTCAGACAGAAAGAAAGAGACACCTGGGGAGCTAACAAGTAATGGATATGTTTAACATTAATTTCTCATTGTCTTCCCCCAACTCCTCCCCGCCCCCCGCCAAAAAAAAAATCTCAAGTTGTTCACTCATGACGAAGTGGATCGACAGCGGCACTTCTCAGAAGTGCCAGGTACTCACAATACCAGCCGTCGTCAGTCACAGCTGCAAGTCACCAGCCCTCCGAAGAACCATGTATTTAGAGTTGTGCGATGTTGTAAGTCTCTGTGTCGGTCTCTCCTGTCCTTCCGCTGAGCTCAGACTGCCAGAGTTGGAAACAAAGCTGGACTTAGATTCAGTTTTTTAAATATGAGTCTCTAAGCACAATGCTGATAATGTGCTTGGGAGAAAACTGAAGGCAGTGCTCCGAAAAAAACCCCACCAATAATGGAAAAAAATGCTGTGAACAAAGCCCAGCTGTAGTCCTGTTGCTGTCTAAACACAGTATGCCTGACAAACAACAGAGATATGAACAGCGGGGTCAACGGAGGTATACAAATTGCTATAATTACAAGTAATGGGCTTTGGATTTTTACATTTTAGAATCAGAAAACCCAGAACTGGTTTAAAACACATCTCATTTGAATCCATTTTGGTTTGACCAGTAAATTAATACCAACCTGTTATATTGCTCACATGTTCTGTTCCTGAAGCCAGAACCAGGATCCTTTAAAGACAACAGTTTTGTATCTACATAACCATCAAATAGCACCAGTTTCATTTTTTTTTCCAAGAAAGTATTTTTGGATTAACTTGAAGTAGTTTGTCTATTGAAGAATGTTAATGTTTTATTTACAGACGTTTCAGGAGTTCCACTGAACCTGAGTTATGACATGGCCTGGTAGTATTCTCCAGCATTGCCAGGTTTAGAAGAACAAGAGAAGCCAGTGAAAATAAAAGTTACATCACTTTTGTTCTCGGAGCGAGAAGGATATTTGCGCTTGGGTTTAAATTCAGCCATATGTTTCTCTACCCTGGCAGGTTGGTCTATTAGAGATGAGTTATATTTCAAAGGTACCAAACATTATGCTCCGTAGTGATGTCAGGATTAGTGCCCCATTAGTCAACCTGAAGGATCACAGAAATTGGAGGGCAAAAGTCAAGTTTGGGGACCCCAGTTTGCCCCCACCGTGATCCACGCACAAGTTCAGTGTTTTGAATAAATTCGCAGGAGAGTGCAAACACAGAGTAGATTCTGCACAAATGGATCGCATTCTCGTTGCAGGATTTCCTCGCCTACCACAGACCATCTCTATTGTGGTGAGAGAAAGAGGAGACAATCCCACCTGTCCCAGGCTCCCTCCTCACTGTGTCTGGTGCATGGAGCTTTACTATAAACTCTTGGTGTTCTGTGTTTTTCCAGCCACTTCCTTCTGCCTTTAAGATCCAATCTTGTAATGCAGAGGCAATTAGCCTTTGCCTCTGGCGTATCTTTCATAATCCAAATAATTAAAAGGAAAACTCCTCTCTGTCCAGTTCAAATGAGCGTATCCTTCTGAGGGCCTTTATCACAAAGAGGTCTGAGAAAATTATTCTCATTGTCCTAATATAATACAAAGCAGTGTATTTCAGTGTCAAGCAGAGAATAATGCAAATGCAAAGATACCTCTTCTTATCTCCCACTGATTTGGACAAAGGGAAGACAATCAGGAAGAAAATAAACAAGCACTAGAAGGAGTGGCAAGGTATCTTTTCACTCATTTTGTTTTATATGCCTGTTTCTTAATGACTGCCCACATCACTGGTTTGTCCTGAGTAGATTTCATCATTTACAGTCTAGTCTAGGTGCTTTCTTTCTGTGGCCTACTTGACATTTAGGGGCATTATATTTCATGGGAATAATATAAAGTGAGCCCACTGCTGACAGATTTGCTCAGTGAAAACCCATGGCAGTTTACAATTTTAAAATGCCCGATGTAGGAAAGTGGTGGGAAGGTACCAATCTTTTTACATCCTTCTGGAATTAAGTGAGCTGTTGTTTGCCTCACCTGATTTGGGGAAAAGAAAGAAGCACCAGGGTAGTGGGGAAAGTAGTGGGTAGAGCTTTGCCTTCTGCCATGCTGAAGTCAGTGCCGTAGAGATCAGCAGGTTGCAAGATCCGTCCCTTTTGGGAAGAGGATGAGACACAAAAGGAGTCCTTTCTTGAAGGATCGTCTTGGAATTGGCTATATGTCTTGATGTATTTGAAGTATCTTAGCGTATGCCCCCAGTGATTATCATGGGCGGCAGTGGCAGCCTCGCCACAGCGTAAGTGCAGAACTCACAGAAGCTGGATGAATACCCAGGGGCTTTAGCCTGCATGGAAACGTTTTGATCTCAAACAGGACTGCTCTGGTACCGATACCTGAGCTGTAAGGGTAACCCATAGACTTTTACAGAAGATGTAGTCCCTTCAGACCTTTTTAAACTTAGCATCTGGAGCTCCTTAGGAGGGATATTTGCTCCTTCTTTCTGTTTTTTTTTTTTTTTTTTTTTTTTTAAGAAAAGAAAAGCTCACATAATACTTAGTGTAATAAACCCCTGAAACATGCATGAAGTGTATAGCCTCTGCTTCAATACAAATGCCGTTGCCTGTACTGAGTGAATAATGGATAATGAATGTTTCATTCCACACATTTAACTTTTGGTTCATGAATTGCCCAAAGGCAAATCACATTAGTCATAATCACTTGCTGAGTAATTTCCACAAATTAGTTTTGGTCTGTAGCTCCATTGCCCACAGTTCTTTGTTATTAATCATTATTATAAATTGATTCCTTCATTGACTGGTTCAGTTAACTTGCAGGTGACAAAACATTGCTTTTTTCCCTGATGGGTTGAACATAGTATGTAGACCTGCACCGCCAGTAAAAATAGCCTTACAGATGACAATTTGTCTGCTGTTGAGTTCTGTGAAGTTGCTTAAACTTGCATGTATTCAACCAATAAACTCATGCACAGTAACCAGGCAAAAAGAAAGTCAATCAGCCACCATCACAGCCTGCAAAGCTGCCGCCCCTGCTCTAGGACCACAGTACCACCTTCTCTTCAGAGTACTCAGAAAGCTCTTCGGCTCATGCACTGCCATGTCTGCAACTCTTTCTTAGGGCAATATGTGTCTGAGGTCATAAGAAATGAGGCAGGTGGGGAACAGAGAGTCATGCTCTATTTTGGGGCAGGAGATGCCAGTTTCTGGTTTTCACTAATGGACAAAGGCAGTGGCAGCTGGGAGATGCCATCAGTATGTGTACAGTCGTATGCATCTCTTGTCTCCAGTGTGTTCACATTGCTTTCAGTTTTTGTGGGGAAGAACAATAAGAGCCTGGTAACTCTGCTTCCCAGCAGCAGCACCATCCCAGACCTTTGAACACCTTTTGCACAGGCCCTGTGCCAAAGACAACTGGAGCGGATGTGATGGTGAGTGTGACAGGGGTAAACGATGATGGAGCTTCTCCTACAACTTTCATGTAAGATGACAAATACGTTGCATAGCAATGTTAAGGAACATTTTCATATGGTTGTGATAGACTAAAACGCAGCAAACTGTTTAGCAGTTGGAGTACAAACTTGTGGAGTTCTTTATTTTTCTAGCTGTAGATCACTGTCACAGTTTCTGGATTGGCTGCTGCTCTAACACAACCGCAGGCACCGATCTTAAGTCTTGTATGTTCTGCCGCAGCCTTTTGCTCTTAAAAATACTATCTCTTTTTATAGATACAGTACAAATCTCTCTTCCTGACCTAGTGTTTAAGACCAGAAATATCTTTTTGCGGGGTAACTGTTTTCACACTAATAATTTGCAAATGGTTACAGTAATCAATAAACGAAAGAGAATTATTTAGGATGATAGTACCACAGTGATGCAAGTATTACAGAGCTGCCCACTCTCTGTACCCCAGCGCTTCTCTTGTCCATCCATTGTCCTTCCACCTCATACGCCTCTCCAATGATTGTTTGTTGTCTCCTGCTCTTTCTTGTTCAGGAGACAATTCGAGGAGCCTGGTGTTGATTTATGAGTCTTTTCATGCTTTTAATTTTGTTGGACTTGACTGGCAGAAGCAGATGTCACATTCCCAAGTGCTTTGCAAAGAAACCAGGATTTGCTCAGGCCCTCACACCCAGCAGATCTTGTTTGTCTGCCCTGGAGTTTTCTTTTGTAAGCGTTAGTTTTGAAGCACTACTTCATTTGAGCCTTAACTGATAATTTCTACTCCATCGGTGGTCTACAAGCCCTTTTATCATATACGGCTGACTGGTATCAGGCTGTTTGTATAGGTAGCAAAGAAGCTACTGCTCTGTGAACATTCCTGGCATAATGGAGTTAGACCACTCATTCTTCAGTAGCTTTTTTAAAAAGAAATTCCTGGGCACAGCCAGGCACTTCTTTAACTTTGGGAGAAGCCAGACTTGGAGGCCTTGAAGCCACAATGCCAATTCTCTTTTGTGTGTTTTCTAGCCTCTACAGCAGCTGCTTATCCATTGTAATCCCTGAATTGATCCTGTCATTGCAGTTCAGGGAGTCAGAAAAATATCTCATAGGGGAATAGGATCACTTGGCTATAAATCTGATAGTTTACAGCTCCATAGGCAAATGCTGAAAAAGGCTTCAGAGAACAAAAGCCCATCTGAAAAAGCAGTAAAAAAGCCTATCAGCCCAAATGGAGCCATTCCTACTTTGCAGAAGGAAAAAATTAGTTCAATGTCCAGGGCTGTGTACATTTTACTTTGCACATACAGCAAATATATCTAAATAGCCAGATGCTTTAGTCATCGGTCCAGATTTCATCCTAACTCATAGTTAGGATTCCAGTCAGATGTGTGTACAATATTTCAGATTCAGAGGGAACATCAGGTGACAACAGAGGTTATTCATCAATATATCAGAATACATGTCTCTAAATTGCTTGTCAGGCCCAGAAGAAAAATGTTGTTCCAGGAAAACATTAGTAGGAAGATGCAAGATGAAACAGGAGAGCCCAGGTAGTGAGTGTATCATTCTCATGAGACACAGAAAGCCTGGACTTCCTGAGATGGAAGGAATCTGCTTCCTCTTTTTCTGGTGAGCAAGCCTGGGTCCAGGCAAGGCAAAGCCATCAGCACAGCCCTGTTGCTTCAGTGAGAGCAGGATCAGACCCAGGGCTTATTATCCCATTTCTCATGCAGTGCAGCAACGACTACAAAATGAACCAAGCCATGTTTAGTTTAATAAGAAACAAAATAGGGTTTTGGTTGAGTTTTTTTAATGAGTCTATTAAAGACTGTTTCACATCTTTCAAATATACTTAGCCCAGTGGCATCTGTACTTGTAAGAACGGATATTCAATTACCGTATAATTGTGTATGAGTTTTTCCTCAGTGACTCTCTTGAGGAACAGCCTATGAGTTCTTTTCTGCAGTGTAAAATTATACTAGTGTAAGTGGAGTGGCAAGACCATTGCTGTGTTACAGTTCCACGAAGACCTGCAAAACTCAAAACTTGAAGCTGTGCATTGTTCACATTCTGTTCCTGCCAGTGTTATGGCTGCTGCAATCCCGTGAATCAATCCCGATTTATTGGCACAATTATTCTTACCGACCTCACTGAAAAGCAAATAAATACTGAGAAGTTAGAGCAAATAAAATGTCTAGTGTGCTCAATCAGAAACTTAAATTACTTTGCACCAGCAACTAGGGCTACCTTGTTAATCGTTCTGGAATGCACAGGGAGTCCCACATTTAATTTGCAGTCAAGACTGTCAAATAAGTTCCTTAATTGGCAGGAGCAAGTGAGGATGAAGTCAGTCCTAATCCTGAAAATATTTGCAAGGGTGAGGACGTTAGAGGTGAACAGCTATAATCATCCACCAGTGTCAGTGCCAACACGTGTCTGTCTTCATTCATTCTTTGCGAATGTACCGAAAGAAGCCTAAAATGTCATCTTGTTGCACGTTATACATGTACATGTGAGGGCTGTTTGTGTATATACATATATGTGACTATGTTTCTCATATTTTATGTGATGAAGCCCCTGACAGTGAGACCTCTGACAACATTAGTGACACTAGAGTGGTTTCTACATCTATTCCTTATGTTCTCCTATCAGATTTCTAATTGGAAACATATCTAATGAGTTTCAGCACTGCTTACCCTGTTCATGTGTCTATACACACGCATGTGAATGTAAATGGAAAACACATACATCCTGAGAGAGCCCATGACATGCTTTTAGAGCCCATGAGCAACGAGCACCATGCAATGCATTACTGACTGTACATTCCCTTTCACAAGAGGCTTGGAAATGCCAAGCCAATTCAACTGATGGCATCATAACAATAATTAGAGATGGAACTTTACAGCTGACAACACTTCTCAAAGAAATCTTTTCATAGTGATGTGAACGGCAAGGCCAGTTTTGGCACATGTATTGCTGTATACAACTCGCTAAGTATAAAAACTGGAATTGCTAGGTAAATAAAACATATCAAAATTGCTGTCTTCATGGGGTATAACACAGATAAATCATAGAAACAATTTTGTCCAGATACTAAGTGTAAACTATGGCAGAATTATTCTAGTTATTTTCAATGACAAGAACCAGTCATGTCTTTTGACCGATACGTGATCGCAGACTTGATGGGCGTGCTAAGCATCTTCCTTTCAGGCTAAATAGAAGAAGAAATTAATCATCCACTTATGAAAGCGTAGTGAGGAACAACGGGAGGCTACTGCTGAGAAAATGGCTTTTAATTACGAAGCATGAGCTGGGCTGAGCCTTATGGTCTAAAGAAGCTGAGGATTTCTTTCAGTGACTTGAAGAAAGGAGTGTGGGATTTATGCAGCCATGAGTCTATTCCTGGGGAAGAGCAAGGAGACTTGTGTCCTCTTGGTCTCCCTTTCCACAGGCACAAAACAAGCTGGAGGAAAACCTGGAACTAGTGAAGAAAAAAACTCCCTGCTCTGGTTTCTGTCTTGACAGGACAAGAGAGCTTTGTGTGCACCATTTGTGATATCTGGGATTACACCAAGGAAATGTTTGTCTTTCTGGAAAATTACTTGCATAATTTTTAATTTCGGAAGAAATTCTGAATTATCTTAGCTCAGCACCCAAATCTTTTAAAAATAATTGTCCCTTTGCCTTGTGTTTACTTTTCATCCCCATGCTGACCGAAAGCTACAGACATGACTGATGAGTTCGGGGTTGCTGTAGCTTGGAAGGTGTCCAGGTAAGAGCTGATACATTTGTACTCTTCAGCTGACTTGAACACCTCCGTTTAAAAAGAAACTGCCTACAGGAAAACAAAGAGCATTGGCTTTCCTGAGCACAAGTGGAATCCCAGGGACTTTTATGGGACGAGTGAGGTTGAAAAAAAGGATGTGCGGTTTAAAAAGCATGTTTACTGTGGAGTCACTATCAATTATCTCTTATACTTGCCTTGTTAAATAAAGCGATAATGTGTTTAAATCCTCTGGGAAAAGGGAGGTGTCTCTATACCATTTATTATCGTAGAAAGTGTGTCTGGATGTTCATGTCTCCAGTGAGATTCTGGGAAAGAGCATTCGCTGGGCAACTGCAGAGCCACCACTGTCCCAAGAACAGGGACCTGGAGTCCCACCTCAGTGCAGCAGCCAGTGCCACGTAATTGGTGTCCAGGTCCCAAATCTGAGCCTGCTGAAAAATCCTGCCTGGGCTCTGCTTATTGTCCAGAGATTTTAAGCATCTCGAGACACTCTAAAGGTAACCTGCGCCTGACAGGTAGGAAAGGACATCAAAAGGAGACAGTTCTGCAAGGCCCAGTCAAAGGAAATGAGAATATTTACGTTTGCAGACATACTCTAAAACATATCTCCTTTCGTCTAGCCTCAAGATTCCAGGTGCATTTTGAGGTTCGAATATTTCGCTGTGTGCTCAGGATGTTCTGTAAGATTTCTGCATCTGTTTATTTTGGTAGCTAGATAATCTTCCCCCATCTAGCACATCCCACCACCCACATAGCAAATAAATGTATTTTGGCACTGACAGTTACACCGTCCATACTACTATAGAATAGCTAATGTGTAATATGTGAGGATAACAACATCCCGTCACAGATAGGAGAGAGAATAGGAGAACAATTAATATCACTACCACTCACTATCCAGCGGAGCCCAGCGTGGAAATCCAAGGCATGCTTGCCAAAGGAACGATGCTGAGAGAAGAGTGATGACTCCGACGGAGCCCTCAGTATCCATGGGAGATGCGATGATGAAGTCTCCTGAAGTTGACAGTGAGTAAAGGAAAGCTGGACTTGCTCAGTCCAAACATGCCTGCTCTGAAATCCATCTTCTGTTTGTCAGTTTTCATGCGCTGTCTCTATGTCACGCCAAGGACAAGCTGAAAGCTGCAGTATAAATAAGATGTCTGTTGGATAAATGCGCTGCTTCTTATATGCTTTATAAAGTAAAATCAAGTCAGCAGTTGAAGTGGTGCTTTGGAAAGCACAGGTAACATCTCCCAGATGAACACCGAATGCTTTGTTTACATTGCAAAGGATAAGAAGTGGGAATCAAATGAAACCAAACTACCCAAATAGGGAACTGAATTGGAGTGATTTGTTTTCTAAAAATGGGATTTTTTTGTCTCTCTTCCAGGACAATGCCAGCAGTGAAATATTGCATTTTTGCCAGAAGAGGATAGCAGTGTGCAATATACACCTGATTTCATTAGTTAAAAGAAGGTTGCTTCTGCTTTTGATATTGCCTTGAACCAGTATTGTGAGGGACATTTACAATACCTCCAAAATTAAAAAGCTCTATGATGTTATAGCCAATAGTGTGAGTATTGGTTGGTTTATCCCCTCCACAATGATGGAGAGATTCACCTAAGTTAAATTATTAACTATCAAGAATGAAGACAAGTATCAGGTGTATCTCAGTTTTGATTTTTTTTTCGTTTTTGTAGCTTTTATTTTCAGTTTCTCCCGCGTAGATAATGCAGTGGGCTAGGAGACACTTCACTTCTGTTGCCCTTAACTGTTGTACAACAATTTGTTGTTATTTTTATAAAGATGTCTCAAGCTGAGTTGATTGGTACGCTGTTAAACCAAGAGCGACAAATATACCCTCTGTGATGTGTATTTTTAGGGGTAAATCTTAAAAGTCAAATACACATTTCTAGTTGACCGTATGTGAAATTAACTGTGTTGAATTAGGAGGGGATTCCACTGGTTGCCTGTAATTAATCAAAATACGAAAGACAGATAAACTAACAGACATAAGGTGTTAGTGCGGTGAGAGGATCTTTATTTATAAGCTGAGTGTAGCACCATTTAATTCATGAGTTGGGTTTCTACTGACCATATGTCATAGCTGCTGTCAGCCTCACGAGCCTCCTCAACTTTGCCAGTCCTTGTGTTAGACTTCAAAAGATGCTGCGCCCACCCATCACCGTCACACGGAGCCACAGAAAATATTGTGGCTGCGTGAAACAAAGAGTGGTTTTGGCAGGAGGAGAAGAGGCTGCCCCCATGTTTCAGCTTTTCTCCGTCCAAAGTAGCACACATTTAATTGGATTAACTGGACTAAAGTCACCGCTGCTTGAAGAGGTAGCATCAGGTTCAGCGTCAGATGCCGTCTTGGTAATCAGAATGTTCTTACTCAGGGCCTCTCAAATGAGGTTCGTAGCAAGACCAGGTGAAATGCATTTGATATTTCCAAAACAGTTTGTATGGCATAGAAGAAGTCAGGAGCTTTTAAAATATAGATTATAAAAGCCTTCTTATAAACCTGGGCAGCAAGTAAGGCAAGGGACACTCATGAGCTGTATCCATGACTTTCACCGGTGCAGCCTGGCACAGCTGTTTCAAATAAACTTCAGAAGATTATTATAAATTATTAATTCTTTTTAAATTCCCTTTAAGAAATGTGGGGACATGGTAGTCCCCACCAATTCACCTCTTTGTATTCAGCTCACAAACATGTATTTTTAAGGCCCGTGGATCTTGACATGCATATTTGTCACATTGACAGAGCTTGTTGCTGAGACTCCTTTCCGTAGTCTCCTGTGACTACTGAGCAGCTCTGGGAAGAGGTTTCGTTAACTTGAGTTCTCACCGCTGTCCTCGCACTGTCTGAGGAGGAACTGTTCTCACCTCTGATGAACAGTATCTGCATCGGTTGTTGGTATGGCTGAGCGGTACACCACCATTTGCTACAGTGTGCAGGACACTGAGCGCCAAAACCTTGTTTGCAGGATTTTTTACTTTCTTAAAAATTCATATTCTGAATTCTAAAATTCAGAATATTAGCGTATAGGTGTGTATTTCGGTGGACAAGAAACATCCCTTAGGTATGCTCAGAGATAGCACATTAATAATTGTGCTATAATTCAGTAGCTGTTGTTTTTTACAAGATTGTAATCATTTTATCATCTTAATCCTGCTATTTTTTCATTTCATATAAAATTATTGGGTAGATCACAGCTTCCTTCAGAGTACTGGTGACCTTCTCTTACTGAGCTCTGATCTCTTTATCATCAACAATAAAACTTCAGTACACTTTGCAGACAACACTGGTGTATGCCACGCTTTCTACCTCTGTTAAGTGTTCAAAATACCTTCTGAAATAAAAAAGACTCATGAACTCCGTTGGAGCTAATACACAGGGATGCGTAGTAGTGTGTGGAAGCGCATGAAGGTGGAGGTAGCTTTTGTTTGGAGGTGCATTCTTGAGACTGTGCTCTCTTCCCATTGGCAAGTCTCCCGTGAGAGCTGCGGTAAGCTGGACACAACCATTACTCAAAATCTGCTCCATTAGCGTATAGGTCGAGCTGGACCAGCCAGTGCAGTTTTATTGTCCGTACCGTGCCTAGAGCGTTTGCCTACATAGCTTGAAGCGTGCCGTCTCCTGGATTTCCCCACCTACACTGAGTGCATATGAATTACAGGTTGGTTCCTGCACTACAGGTGGACCTGTGGCAGCCCAGCAGCCCCTTCCACATCGTTGAAGGTATGGCCACCGACGTGCGAGTACCACGGAACGCGTCCCGGAGTCTGCTGCCCTACCTCCAGCAAGCGAGCATCCCGTACACGTAAGCCTGTGCTTCCCTTTCTGTGCCTCGCTCCGGAGACTGGGCCTCCGGGGCAGGGCTGTGGCTGCCACACCAAGTGCACTTGAAAATACGCTCCACATCACAGCAATTAGACTGGCAGACAGCGAGACATTGCCAGGAAAACAACCGTTTTAATGGGAGAACAGAAAATCTCCCGCAGGCAGGCAGTTTTAATTAAATGTCCTCCTTTGGAGTCAAGCTGAAGTGTTTTCAATGTATATGAAATCACATCTGTTAAGAGAGGGATGGTAATTACTAATTCTGCTGCCTGTTTTGCCTCTCTCTGTATTTAACAGGAGCTGGGTTTGTTTACAAGTGTGCTGCACTCGCGGGGGCAAGCCTTCTGCAGGAATTATAAAGGAATGTACGAGTTCTGTTTTATAACTCTCCGTTCGTTGTGACCCAGCACAAGTAGTACGGAACAAATACATGCTCAGGATCACATATCATTTATAGCATTTCTTAAAAGCGTTCAAGACAGTTTTGGAATATACTTCGTTTCATATTTATTGATATGATAATACTAGGCAGAGTAATGACCTTGTCATTAAAGCCTTTTCAGTGAGATGCTGACACATCTGAGTAATCAACTAAGGAATTATTTGAATTCTCAAACATTTGCTGAGTAAAGCCCTACATGAAGCTAGTTATACTTATTTCTCAGTGAGAAACGGATAGTGCAAATCATATTGTATATTATATGTACTATTATCAGAATTACATTTTTATAATAGCGGTGATCTCTTAGTAATTTGTCATTCTAAAAATACAAAACCAAACATTAGGAAATTAATTAAGCAGGCCTGGTAGCCAAATTTCAGGCCAACTTTCATGTTGGCTCTGCACTGCTTCAGGTTTTTTCGCATTTCAGAATGAGATGGGGATTTCTCTAATTGTTTTCCTGTGCTTATACAAAACAAAATCCCCTAATTACTGTGCCCTGACAGTTGTGCTCATGTCTGCTGCTGTTCCTGCTCACAGTAATCACCTTTAATGGAATGGCAGAAGGCCACTTTATACGTGTTATAAACACTCCCTGTAGCTGAAGACGTTTGCTTAGGTTGCAAGGCAGAGCGTGCGAGGGCAAGAACTGCGAGAGCGAAGGGTCTCTGCAGTTTGCCCGAGACAACGTGCTACAAACAGACGGACAACGCTACATTCATTTTCACAGGGAAGATTTCCTTTTGGCACACAAGTTGTGTTACCTAGAAGGAAACAGGGCAGCGTTTTGTCAGCTGCAGAGCTCCTTTGCTCTCCTCTTGGCCTCCCCGCTGCACGTTTCGGACTCCTTGCTTGCTGGGTCCCAGCCATCAGAAGCAAAACCCTGCAAAGCTTCAGATGAGCATGTGCTTGTTCTGACAAGCCTCCTGAGATCTGTGACTCCGCAAGAGCTGGCAGGATTCACAATTTTTTTTAAATTTTTTAAATTTTATATTGTTACGCGCTGTTTGCAAAGGAGTTAAGTTGCTGCATCCCTTTTGGAACCAGAAAATCTGAGGCAAACACCATGTAAAACTTCAGCCTGAGGGAGTGACACTCATCTAAATTATGAAAAATTCCTAAAGACAGCAAGCATTAAGCGGGTCTAATAATGAACAAGGTGACCAGCCTTTGCCTGTAAGACAGGCTTATCTGTCCCAGCGTTTGACTATGACAAGAAGGCAGTCATGAAAACAATTCAGGCATCAGATAAACTCTTACTGCACCAAATTGCCTCAATTTTTTTAATAAGTTCTCTGGCAACAAAGCCACTTACTTAGGTTGTATTCAGACCTGAGGCACTTAAGAGCCTTTGTATTATAAGAACACACAGTACACAGTCGTTTAAGAGTAAAGAAACATTGTCAAATCTCATTTGGAGTGCATATGCATAAACAAACTGAAGTTGTGAAATTAAATCTAGTATTGTAGGAGTGAATAAACAGAGCTTGATCCTGGTAGGTACTTACACTAATCAGAATTCAGCAAAGAAGGCAAGTATTTTTTTAACAGATGTCCTAATGACTTCAATAAAACCACTGGTTTAATGTAACTACAGGCTTACATGCTTTATAGTGCTAGAGTGTGTAGCACTTTGCAAGTCAAGACTATAAGCCCTTAGTTTGCTTAATGAAAGTTGCTGAAGTAGAACAATATAATTCCTAATTATACAATTACTTCACTAATACATTTGGAGGTGGGAATAGCATTTACTTCAATATTACATGTAGATAGATCTAATACGTTTGAGATATCTGTTGTACAATTGAGTTAGGATCACAATGAATGCAGTTTCTTTCCATCTTTTTCCAATCGTTGCAGCTAATGCTTATAAAAGTCTAAAAGGTTGAACGTGACCATTGTTTTACAGGAATGATGAATTGGTGCTATGGTGATTACACATTGCCATGCTTTAGGAAATGGTGGTGCACAAGATTTACTCTCAGGTTTACAGTGGTGGTGTTACTGATGTCAATGATGATATTCCCAGCTCCTGCCACTGTGTGGTAGAAAGGATGGGTGCTCCAACTTCTTCAATATAGTTCTTTTTAGTTGTTTTCTATATTATATAGTTCTGTCACTACTGGGTTTTGCCATAAAGGAGTAAAGTTTTCAGCTTACACCACTCTCTTTGCATTTTGCTCTTAATGTGAAGAACCTCTCGCTTTTTATGAAGCATATTTAATTTTCACTTAGTATCGTTTCATGTTTTTCCTGAGTTATTTTAAAATATCTGGCACAAAACTCTTACAGAATAGATAATGTAAACAACAAACCACACTTAAGATTTTTTCTTTGTTGTGTTTCAGATTTTGGTTTGCCTCTGCAGCTTGTAGGTATACATTATGTCCCATGCCAGTAAAATAACTGCTGAGAGAAAGTATGTACATGTTCTTCTAAGCCTAAAAAGATTTTTTTTTTGTTTTGAAATAGATTTTTGAAGATTCTTAATTACATAGTATAACAGGATTATAAAAGAAGACAAGCAAATGCTTCTCCATACACAAATTTCTTCACATTGGCTGCATTATTTACATCATTCTGTTTTATTCGCTTAACAAGCTCTTCGTGTTTTTTGAAGGCACTGTTACATGTCAAAGCAGCTGGAGTATTTATTTGGCAGCATATATTCAAGTAAGCCTGAAGCACTCTATTGTCAAAATATAACAGATGAAGTAATGTCAGGATGGTTTAAATTCTGCCGCATTTCCTCTAAATGTGATTGTTGTTCTGCTTATCCTCCGTGTTCTACTAGTTTTTCAGTTACACCGCTATCTTTTTTTTACCTAGGATTCTCATATCAGACCTACAGAAAGCAATAGAAAACCAAACTGGACAGAGGTCATACAGGAATCGAAGGTCCCTCTCTGGGTATAACTATGAAATGTATCACTCCCTGGAAGAAGTATGTGAAAATTCATATTGTTCCTCTTATCTGCTACACTGTTGTTTTTAATAAGACTGAGATTTCACTCTCTCGCCTGTTCATCTTCAAAAGTGTTTTAAGTGTTCCTTCTTCAAAAATAGGCAGCTTCTTGAAAATATATTTTTTTATCTTTGTAGTCAAGGCTTATCTTTACGTTTAACAATCTTTGACAGCTTCTGAGTTTTGTTTTTAAAGTATGTCTTCAATGGAATAAGAGATTTCAGTGAGCGATTAGTCTCACTGAGTCATTTAAGTAGTATGAGCAAATGCTTAGGTATTTGCACAAGAGGCCCAAGGGCTTAAAAACACTTGGCTACAAATTCATGTACAAGGGATACTATCCTGGATGATAGCTGGGTAAATAGTTTGTGTTGGTTTCAGAGCGCTCACAAACACAGGTTCAGTCTGCACCCAGACAAAGTCATTAGGCTGAGCACGGAGGGTGCTGCGCCTCGACGAGACCTGGTTAAACAAATATTGCAGGTAGCACTGAATCCTGCAGGTCTGTCTGTTCGCAGTTCTGTGTCCTGGCAGGCAGACTCGGGGACCTTCTTCCTTCATTCGATTAATATTTAGTGAGAATGGTGGGTTAGCCCCATCCCCAGATTTTCAGTGGCCAGCTAATGCATTCCAATAGTATCCAACAACAAAATGGGAAAGAAAATCCCATGTGACTGAAGGCTGCGTGCAGCCTCTGGCATCAGAGCTATGAGAGCCCAATGGTAGTTCAGGCATGAAAACAAAAACTACAGGAAAATGCAAAAATACACAGAGGACTCAGAGCTGAGATTAACAAATGTGTTACCATTGCTTCCCATGAAATGCAAAGATTGAAGCAACAGTTTTGTTTCTGTATTTGCAGATCCAGGATTGGATGGATCATCTGAATAAAACTCATTCAGATCTTGTTCACATGTTCTCTGTTGGAGAATCGTATGAAGGGAGACCACTGTTTGTACTGAAGGTAAAGATGAAATAGTCATTAATCAGACTAAAGTCTGGAACCAGGAACAAACACTTTGTTACTTTTGTTACTGCGTGAACACTGAAGATGCAGGTTATCAGTGTTTCCTGAGCATGAGTCGCTAAGATCTAAGTATCTCTCCGAATGTCATCTTTAATGGACAAAAACATTAAAAGCTGGAAAACTAAAAGCCAAGTCCTTTTTGTTTGGATTGGGTATGCATGGAGATAGATTTCAGGAGAAGTTCAATTACCAGGATTTGGATTGAAGGGAATTAGAATTTTTTTGTGTTTATAAACAACTTGGAAAGCAGTTGCGCTGGAGGGGGACCCCAGAGGACTCTGGAGCCCTTCTCAGCATGTGCCATATACGGTTCCTCTTTAGTTACTGACGAAATTTCAGGGCTGTGTGCTCTGAACTCACTTTATTAGAACCACAAATTACAGGATGTCAGCAAGACGCAAAAAAAGCCCAACAACTTTCAATGTACTTTCTTTTCATCTGCTATTGCAGAGTTCTGAAAATTTGATTCTGCATCAGGCTATTCCTGTAGCATCATTTTTCTTCACCCAGCTCCGTGTGATGTTTAATGATATCATTCCTCATAAACAAGGAATTGACAGAATCCACTTTTCTTGTAATTTTTTTTCCATAGATCAGCTTCATTATCTTGTCATACCTGCATATCATTATCTTGGCCATACCTTTGAAAACAATAAATTTGTGTTCCTTTGTACAGGGAAATTCAAAATGGTTTAGTGTTTCTAGTGTTCTGTTATTTTGTTATTATTATCTCTCACTAATGTCATGAGATCTATTGATATTTCTATGAATATTCACACGTCAAGTTAGGTAAAAGATCGCGGCCCTACAAGAAAGCTGTCTGGATAGACTGTGGGATTCATGCAAGAGAGTGGATTGGCCCTGCCTTTTGCCAGTGGTTTGTCAAAGAAGTAAGTGTTTAATGATTTACAGTCATGCAGTTCCTGCATGCATTGCATTTTTGCTATAACCGATCTAATGTATTATTAGTGAGAAAAATAACCAGCTGTTATACTGTTGGGGTTTTTTTCATTTGTAGAACACTTAAGTGCTTGATAAACAAAGCTAATAGCACCAGCACCAGCACAGTTGGGCGCAGGACAAAAATATGTGAGACACATATTGGCAGAGATACGAAGTAGGATTTTATTCCAAGACCTAAAAACGTGAAGATTGTAATGCTGGTGATGGTCCAGGTAATTCATGATGGTGTGTACAACTTCAGCTCAGTTCAGCAATACCTTTGCTTTAAGGACTGAGATTATGAAAGACATTTCTCTTTTGTGCAATTCCAACTAAAATCATAGACAGATTTCATCTAAAATTATGGATCTCTTATTCTCTGAATACCAAGTGGTTCCCCCAATGTTTCTTTGATCCTATCTTATTGGATTTATGCTGCCTTTATCTTCAACATCTAGGGTCTAGCCTTCATATCCATTCATTTGACATTTTTCAAATCATCAGTGAAATCAAAGCAATTGGAATTCCACTTGTCCAGTACATATTTTTTTTTTATATCAGCACTTAATGTCTTCTGATTTCAGATTCATTTCAGATGCACAATAATTTCGCAGGATTTTGACATTTCCCCTTAACCAAAAAACTTTTGTTCAAGATGAGTTATTAGCTGCACAGTGGAGACTATTTTGCAATGCGATTTACAGAAGTCAAAGAAGGCCTAAAAAAAACCCAACAGCTGTGCTTTGAGTATTTTGCATACCATTTTTTTCTCAAAATAACTGATGCAAAATCTTTGTTTGCAAGGTTCTTCGTATAAACATACAATTTTCTCACTTCTCTCCTACCCCATCACTGTGGAATTCTGCAATGTGTTAATACCTCCTCTGATTTAAAGGATCTGCCTCTGATTTTCTGGGATCTCTCCATTCAGCAGAATCATCCCAGCCCTTTAAGTCACTTTGTGAGAGTAAACATCTACATCATCAACACCCTAACGCAGTAGCTGAGATTATCACATAACCATGTGTGAACTTCCCTCAGAAGTCACAGCAGCCTATGGGGCAGGTACAGAAGTGTATAGGAGAGGTGCAGCAGCATATAGGGCAGGTACAGAAATACCGGGGCCACTATGGTTTGGGCGAGCCTGTCAGCACAGCTGCTAATGCATGGGCAGGCTAAACCAGATCCAGGAGCTGATCTCCAGGGTTCAGTGTAAAATGGTGATGTGTCTTCATATTAGGACTTGTGTAAAGGTGCACAAACTTGCAACTATTTCTGAGCAGCTTTCCTACCCAGGAGAAGAGGCTGCAGTGAAGAAGGAAGATGTTTGGGTCAGGCAGGCACTGGTGGGAAAGCTGATTGCTCAGGTACATCTTCCTCACAAAGGTTTTCCCATAAATCTGGCAGACAGATGAAAATCACAAGGTTTTTCTGTAAAGCTTATGGCAGAATATAGTCTGTGTATGTGTATATAAAAACCTCCTGGTTGTTATTTGAGATCCTCAGAGAGCAGCTTGCTAGTAAGACTGTTTTGCTAACTATGTAAAAGTGTTTTCCTAGATTAAAGAAAGTTTCTGCAGAGTTCCTTGAGACTACAGGAATGCACCACCTTTGTCTGCACATCTTGGTCATGCATTGCCTTTGTTCACAAATGACATACATTATCTTCTTTCCTTAGTGCAATATTTCAATACAGCATTAAAGCAAAAAGCATCAGGATAAGAATACAGTGTGCTCATAGTCACCATCATTATGTTAAAAATGGCTGGGAGAGGAGGAAACGCAGGATTATTAGATTGTGTGGTTTAGGATATTGCTTTTCTCATTAAATGAATTAGACATTTTTTGTAAGAACTCAGGGAAAACTGAAGGTCTCTCCATGCCATAAACTCTGCAATTCCCTTTTTCTGGCAAACTCTTCCCTTAAGCACCTCTGCAGCCTGGCAGCCCACTTTCCATCCTCCCTGGCACTGACGGGTAGCTCTGAGAAAGCAGTCAGCTTGGAAACAGATTTTTCCTGGCATGTTTGTTGACTCTAAGGAATAGCATCACAAGCCCATTGATTTAAGGCAAGCAAAAGGAAATGTTGGATTTATGCTGTACTAGCTTCTTTTCCAGCAGGAACAATATACATGCATCTCTTTACTGTGCAGGCAGCCTGAAATACTTTATTGAGCTTTCACTTCACCCCGTGATCCCTGTCACTTGCTTTTTATTGAAATACCCATACTCCTGTGTACAGCTAGGCTTTTCAAGTGATTTAGCTTAGGAAACAACCTGTGTGTATGAATGTCGCTTAACGTTCAAGCTCAAGACGGGGTGCTGCAAACTTGACCAGACATTCCCACCCAGCTTGGGAACCCTCGGTATCTCGCTTGCACCTCTGGAAGCGGCGGCTTCTGGGTGCCGGTGACTTTGCTGCGAGCAATGGGTGACACCACCGAGCAGCTGGCTGCTGCTGTGGCTTGCTGGGGTATGGGCTCCCCGCTTTCTACAAAGCATCTGGAGTTATGCAGCTGAGAAGGACCCGGCTCCCATCTATCTAGAAATGCAAAGTGGACGGAGGCAGATCAGACTTGGGAAGTGAGGATGTGAGGTGAGAGTGTGGGAAGGCAAGAGGCTGCCTGCTCCGCAGGCTTGGTCTGTATTTGGGCAAACACAATAGTTAGAGAAAAAGAACAGTTGAACTAGAGAGAAAAAGAAAAAGGTATAGAAGTATAAGTTAAAGATGCAAAGGGAAGAGTTTTGCATTATGATCGGAAGTACAAAACCAGCCTGCTCACAATTTTGAAACAAACAGAAGGAGAACGAAGACTATTGTTTGGTTTGGGGGGTTGGGGTTTTTGTGTGGTTTTTTAGGTGTTTTGTTTTGGTTTTTTTTGTTTTATTAAAATCTACTCCAGCATGATCTCTAGCCTTGGCTCTGTATTCCATCGGTCTGGGTTTAATAACAACGTCACTGTTTGTTTCTGTAGAAGGTGCCTCTGAATGCCTGTAGTCTCTGAGCTAATCAGCTGTTCTACCAGAGTCAGCAGTACTGGTGGCCTCTGACAAACCCTACCTCAGGATCACTGAATTTCAACTCAGGAAAGGGGACACCCTGTGCACACAGAATCAGAGTTTAGGTACCAGCTAACGAGCCACAGACAAGTGTCGGTGCCCTTATTGTAGTGGAATACCAGCCAGGTGACAGTGGGGTCGCACCCAACTTCAAGCCTTACTCAGCTGGAAAGGGGTGGAAAATAGGCCCCGACAGTAGGAAAATTAAGAGGCCTGTGGTGGAGTAGGGAAGCAAGGGGAACTGTAAAAGGAAACGGAACTGATTATGCGTGGACTACTTTGAAGGCATCCTGCAATGATATGTGAATCTAATGTAAACCAGAATTTCTGTCCACAGCAAAATATTTTGGGAAAAAAAAAAAAGGTTTTCTTAGCGTAGGTTTTTATAAAGACTGCACAGGATCTAATGATACATTAAAAGGTGTTGGTAAATACTACAAACTGGAAAGAAAGGGACTCTATTATGTGTTATTATTTTGCAGAAAGCAATAGACTTGAGAAATAAAACATGTTTATCAGACATAAATGTATTTATCCAAAATGAAATAGCTCTCATAGAAACAAAGAAGCAAAACCTATAGACTTTTTGCAAAAGTACGATTGTATATGTGCATGTGTTAAATAAGAACATTTAACTCCTCTTCATTGGGTGTGCAATTGTGAGAGGAGAAGGAGAGTTGAGATATCAAATTATCCAGACCTCAAATTTAGGATTTTACCATTGTTTTAAAAATCTGAAGTACGCTTCACAGGCTGCTATTCAAATTAACATCAAAACTAGACTCTGTTTCAGTTTTAGTGGAAGCAGATGAGGATTTCCATTACATCTGGTTTGACTTTCTTCCCTCTAATAAATACTGCCATTTGATCCACGTCAGTTATGTATAACCTTGAGATGTCATTCATTTTCAGAAAACAACACACAAGAGACGGGACTTTAAGATGCACTATTCTTTGTTTCCAGTGCAGGGATTTGTATTTCAAGAACAGAAAATTCAAGAAATGTAGTTAAAAATCTTCATGAAGCAAGCATTGATCGTACTTCTTCTTGACAAAATGTTCTAAGAATCCAATGGCAACTGTAAGGGAAATGTCCATGAAGAACAAGCACATCCCGCTAAGGGATTGGCCTCATCAGGGCCTCACGTGAAGGTGCAAATGGCTTCACGCTTTGGAAATGCAGTAACCTCCACCATCACCTTCTCTCCCACCCTCAAAAGTGGGCCTTTTTAGGAAAAAAGGAAAACTAGCGTATGTTGACCAGTCTCAGTATATCTGCATCTCAAAAGTGAACTGTGGCACGTGATTCCATAGACTCCCTAGGCTCCTATATTTTTCAAATGTTTAAATCTTGAGGACTTTCCTGAAAATAGTATTATTATTCTTTGAATGTGGGTCAGCTTACATTGCATTGCATTGCACTGCACGTACCCATTTTTCTTTAATGTGAAACTGTTGTGGACTTTTTCCTGGATGAGCAGGGCTACTGTCTACTTCTGGGACAGAACCCAGCCAGTATCTATGGTCTTTGCTGAAAAAATGCTCAGAACTACTTCTGAGCTTTCTGTATTTGATCAAGGTGACTTAATACGTCTGTTCAGGCATTGACCTTGCTAGACTACCCATGAATGTTCCCCCCTATCCACAGTCCCACAGGGAAGGAGCTGTATAGTGGAGGAATCCAAATGCGCAGCTCCGAAGCCCTGCAGCACCATGTCATCCCTTAAAGATGGGCCATAATAGCTGATTCATCTCAGAAGAATCCCAAATCTGAAAAGAATTGCAATATGCTCTGTATACTTTAATTTGTGATATGCATGGTCAGAAGTCCAAATTCTGAAATATGAGTGTTCTGTGATCCCAATTATGATGTATTTGTGCTTCATCGTGCACCCAGGGAGCAGATAGGTAACCCCAGACAAAGAAGTTAAAGGCTGGGGCCAGATTTTTTTTTTTAAATGCTGACATTGGTATTGATTGCTGCCAAAACCAGGCCTGAAGCCCATCTTTTCACTCCATAATAATGAGCTACGAGAGACACACAGACTGTCCAAGATGCAAAATGGCAACAGCTGCCCCCACTATTCTAAGCTTGAGACTGATTTATGAGTCACCTTGTGGGATGCACATGGGATGCATACTGCCAGTTAGCCAGCCATTAGGCTTGTGCATCAGGCCCCAGAGACCAGTCTTTACCAGGAATTTTGCAGGGTTCAAGACCTCAGATTCTTCCTCAGGAATGCTTATGGAGTGCTTGTCTGTAAAGACAGGATACCTTAAATAACAGCACGTACAAATATACAGAACTGAGTAAGAACTAAAGTGTGATCAGATGCAGGTCCATGCAGGAGACCCAGACAGCATCAGTGTTAAAAAGGGTTGGCTCTTCTTCTGCGCTGTGCAGGCCATGTGGTCAGAAGGCCATAAAGCTATAAGTATTCCTACTTTAAGGTCTGCTGAAAGCCAGTGTAGCACTTATTCTGCAAAATTCCATAGTCTGTGTCCTGATGGACAAAACATCTGCAATGTGCTGCATCAACACTCCGAGCAGCACTCAGTCATTCATTCCAGTGCTGAAGCCCATCCACACTGTCAGGAAAACAGCTTCACATTCTGGATCATTTCTGGGTCTCGCTGAGCTCCATCAAAACTGGCAAACCTTCAGGGGTCAGAAAATTTATTTCCCCTTGCTATCCATAACTACCAGAGCCTCAAAATTACTGGCTGATTATAGAATTCAGATACCAGTTTTTCACCCCCTTCAGAAATAGTCTGACTTTGGGGGTGTGCAAGATAGTTATGTGAAACAACACACTAACGTTTGTTAAAGATTATACACTTGACCTGTCACTCGTCAACAGACTTAAGTCTTTTGAACAGGTACAGCTGAAATGCCATGTTCCCCCTATCCAGGATTTACGACTAATATTAATTTAAAGGATGCTCATTACACCTGCATTTAGTTATTCTTTGAGACAATGTAGATAGTTCACCCCTCACAATAGGCTTTCCGTGTTCTGGAGTTCTCCGATAAGAAGTTTTGAACCATAGAGAAAAGAAAGGATGGACCTGACTGCCTCACCCTGTACACCATACATTTGTGCCACACCTGTTCCTGGGGACAGAAACGCCACTGTTCTTAACGTATCTTTGAGTGCTGGCTCTCAGAAACCTGAAGAGCGTTTGAAATAATTTGAAATATTCCAAAGTGAATCAGAGGCGTGCAAGGCCAAAACAAATACAGTACCTGTAGCTTTTTCCTTTCACCCTTTAGCTGGATACATTCCTTTTTTCCGAGGCCCATTCCCTTCAGCCAAAGCTCTTCAGCTGATGTTGGTTTGACTTGAAATTTTTTGTTGCTCTTTAAAACATCACGTCTTCTTGCTCTATGGAATCTTCCTATCTGGGTTTTCCTCCTGTTCATCAATTTTTAGTTCACCATTGTTTTAGGAAGGCCAGAAGCTTCTAAGGGCTGTGTCTTGGCCCCCTGCAGCCTCCTTCACAGCTGCCAGTGAGGATGGCACCATGAAGCCTGGGCTTTTTTCACCTTGAAGGACCAGTCACCTGGTGATAGATCTCTCCCCAAACACTCTGCAGCTCTTTCAGTAAGTGCAATACAATCATTGGAGCTTAAATTTTATTGTTTGCCAGACTCTAGTCTCCCCAGCCATCTTTTTAGTTGCCTAACCTCAGGAAAAAAATTTACTTCTCTGGGTGCTCCCTATATATCCATTATCTGGAGGAAAAATCCATCTGTTTCGTCCTGCAGCATCTATATTTGAAAGACTCTGCCTTACTTATCTTTAGCTAACTCGTTCTTCTCTGTCAGGAGCTTCTGCCTGAAACATTATTTGTTTTTTCTCCATCAGAGAGATCGCCTCTTCCAGCCTCTTCACTCAGTACTTCATTCATCAGCCTTTCAACAGCAAGAGGCACTGGTACAAATGCAGAATCTGTTTTATCCTCTTAATTTTTTTCATCCTCAAATGCTGTTCCTGCCAGTTGAAGTTTCTGTGCAGTAAACGCACACGTGTGTAGGTAGTTTCTGCATCTACTCAACGTCTCCCATCTGCTCCACGGCTGGTCCAGTTCTGAGTGAATTCAGTTATTTCAGCAGCCATCTTACATCCCACTTCGCTCTGAGCATCTGCATCGCTCCAGCACATCCCTGCTACTGAAAACCAAGGTTACTAATGTGCACCACTTCGGAGGGGAAGGAAAATAAAGTAGCAACGAGTGAACACTATCAACAGGTTTCCCAGACTAGGCTCTCGGTTGTGATGACTTTTTTTTTTTTTTTTTTTTTAATTGCTAAAATCTAAGGCAATGCCAAAAAGATGGAGTGCAGTACTGTGGTATCACCACAATGAGGCATGTCATGCATTGTTTTAAAAGCAGCTGTGGCAAACCATTTTTATACTGTGCAGTATTTCTTTCTCCTTTGGTCCATGGTGGATTTTCCCAGGTTCTGTTCCACAGTAAGGCGGTTTAGAGAAGGTCCTTTATTTTGCTGTGACATCTTCATAATGGAAAAAAAACCAGTTAAAATGTTTTCCCGTTCTCCTCTTCCAAAAGCAACTAGGTCCTGTATTATTTCTTTGTGCACTTTCAGCTGCTCAGCTGCATCCTCCTGCCTACCCATGATCTTAAGAAATTAAAAATTACTTTCATTTTACTTGCAGTAATTCATTTTTCACAATGTGAATACATCTTCATAAAATAAAGGTAACCCTGCAGCTGTGTTGTGCATGTAGGAAGAATTCTTCAAAGATGCTTGGAAGTGCAAACTCTTAAAAATATTAATCACTAGGACATTCAGATGCTACTCTGTGAAAGTTTTTAAGGTGTTGAGTATGTTGTTCTTCAAGGCATGAAGAGAACTCACATTGTTGTTCCAACTTATTACTTGCCTTAGGGAATAAATTCTGTCATATATTTTAGCAACTCACTTCTGCATAATGACGCTGAATAATTAGGGCCTCAGTAAAACTACTGATGTGCAGAAACACTACTGACCATGAGAAAGGGCTGTGAAAAAAGGTTCTGTGTGTTGGACAATTTACTTGTTCCAGAAATTGAATTACAAGGAATAATTTGCATCTTCATTATTCAACTGTGTCTCAACAATTTAATGAAACGATTTATTCGGGTTCTGTTGGATTTCCCTCAGTAGGTACTACCCTGGGCCGACACAACTAGGACGTAAAATTCAAGAATTACATTTTCCTGTGGTAAGATATCTCAGGAAGGGTCTCTACCAACTTGGTGGGCTTTAGTTTCATACAATTACTAGTAGAGAAATATATGTTGCCCCTTTCAGAGTATTCACAGTGCCTCAGAATAACTCAGGCCTTTCTTTCCCCTGCTAGGCAGCCTTGACTTCTTTGGGACCTGTTAGGTTTTTTTTAATGTACTGTTCTTCTAAGTGGAACCAAAAAGCTACGTCTCCTATTTCCACTAAGATCTGTGTAACTCTATCCAGCGTCTTCCCCACAAGAACCTACATTTGCTTGGGTGGTCCCAGCCATGTGAAAGCTCCCTGGAACTGCTGTTTGCTTCTCTAACTTGTCAATCATGCTGTCGTCCCTCTGCCTCTTCTCTGCTTCAGCATCTTCTCCATTTGCATCCTTAAGTAGCAGCATAAGCAAACCTTTGGGGATCTTGCAGGGCCTTCTTTTCAGACTCTTTGTGGGCTCTCTTCTGAGTCTTGCAGAGTAGCTGCAGCACACAGTCATCTTTCTCAGTGGTTGGTTTTGGGTTCCTTCTGTAGGACGTGCTCCCAAAGAAGAGGATTTTACCTGGTGGGAAAAAAAGGCTTCGGCCTTAAAAGTTTGACTCTTTGTTTTAAGACATTTTAGATACTCATTTGTATCTTACCTTTAATAACGGGCTTACCATTCTGCTTGTGATTTGAGTGCAAAAGCCGGACACTAACAGTAAAAGGGAAAATGGAGATAAAAAGATGTATTGCTTCCAAGTACAGAGCCAGAGCTAACTACTGAATTGCCAAAAGGATGTAGTGGTGAGGAAGGCCTGAATGGCAGATCACAGTGTCACCCTGCTAAAATGTAAGATATACAGACAATAGTAAAACGTGCTGTGTTACCATCAGAAAGGATGTTTTAATTGGTATCTTAACAATTGCATGGAAGAGTTAATTATGTTCTGTTGGAAACAGTTTTATGTGATCTCTGGTAGAGCAGCAATGGAGTCAATTCCCTGTGCTAAAATAGTAACTGTTTAATTCAGTGTGATTGTTTCATTCAAAAATGGAAACAGCAAAAGCCGATTGTTACCTTAAATGTAATAATAATTAATTGTGGGACAGCAAATCGTTATTAAGCTTAACTGCAATTTTAGAGTTTCTCTCAGCCCTGTCTCCTTGCTTTGTCCTTCTCAGTCAATCTCCTTACTTTATAAAAAGCTCAGCTGCATCCTAAATCCATTTTAAACTCTTGCCTTTTATTGCCTTGGCAGTTTACAATATAGCTCTTTTGTTCACTTCAGCCCCCAAATTAAATTTACCATGGACCAGATCCTCAGCCATCCTGCGCTGGCGTAGCCGTCAACCAGCACCACTCTGCTGATCCAGATGATCGAGCCCTCTTCTATTAATCATTGGTCCTTTCCCCATCCCCCAGGCAGATTGCTTGCACGGTGTTGGCAGAGTTCCTGCATCATCTGTTCATTCACTAATAACACTATTCAGCATTTATTGGGCCAGCCTGGTGCTCTGCACACTCAGCAGCAAAGCTGCTATTGATTGCATGATGGGGAAGCAGAATCAAGCCATATAAAGTCGCATTGCTTTGTATTCTGAGGGCTCTGGGCACACTACGATGCAGTTAATTCACTAATGGTTTATATTCATCTTGCTTGTGTCATAGTAAAGAGAAAATGTTTCAGCACTGCTGGGGGGGAATGTGGTTCACATGATCATTATTGAGAGGATTTCAGAGTCACGTCACAAAAGGCAAGTCATGGGCGATGCTCCAGCAAGGACACACCTCAGTAACTGTAGGGCACATTGCCAAAGACCTCCCTGTTCTGGGAGGTAAGATTATACTGTCTATGTTGCCTGATTACGTATTATCAAAGAAAATTGCCAGATAAAAACAGCATGAAAGACAAAATACTTTCAGCAGAAAAAAATTAATATGATCTTGCTTACACCACATTCCACCATCTACACTTTTGCTTTCCATGAAGCAGAAAGCCACATCAAGTCCATTACATTTTAAATTGAATGGTGCTCTAAAAGGGTAACCAAATTATTAAGATAAAGCATATATGCTTTAAAAAACAGAATTGAATGGTTGACATATTTGGCTCTAAATCAACTTTAAGACTTAAAATTTTGAAGAGTATTACTGGAGACTATAATGCTTTCCAAAGTCTCTCATGGCATTTTGTCAAAGACAGCAGTCATTAAAATAACAGAGTAGCTTTAAAAAATGAAAGGGTACTTGACATTTTGCAGTCCGTGTTTTGTTTTGGTTTTTAAATGGTGGTGCTTTTACCTAAGAAGAAAAATATATTCTTCACTGGATTTAAAACATATTGAACATTTAAAAGTATTAATTAAAATATTTTCATTATGTCACTTTTTGCAAATTTGGAAAGGTGCTGAAAAATTTGCAGTGCTCATCCATGCAATTTCTAAGGAGTGTATTAGCTTAATTTGATTAATTATCTGTAGTTATTTTAAGGAGATTATTTTAAAAATGTTTTAAAGAGTTTAATCTTATAGCATTGCACTTTATGATACAGTATATAACACTACACTGTAACAAAATGCATAATTACAGATGTAACTGACAGCAAAAGAATGGCATACGTCAATACAGATACAAGCAAATATGGCAATCTCATTATCACTGATAAGTAAAAACCCACCATGGAGACACAACTTGAGCTTAGTTGTTAATATTGTCTAAAAGGAGAAAAGCATTAAAAAGTCAAGGAAGTGGTATGTGGTGCCTTATTTCCTCCCCAGTCAAATTACTTCTCCCTCAAATAAGCATGAGAAAAATGTTCCTTTTCCTTGAGTGACATTTTGGAGCACGACTTGGTTCTGTTTCCACTGTAAGAACAGTCTTACAGATTTAACATTCATACTTACCACATAGGCTCTCAGTCCTATGAAGATTTAAGTGCAGGGCTAGCTTAATGCACAGAGTGGCCCTAGTTTCTTTAGTTGGTGTTTTCTGCATATGGAACATCAGTGAAACAGAGCCCTTGTTTTCATGGTCATTGTTTTTGAGTAACCATTGCATTGTTTTGGCAAAATTACATTTTACTATAGCTGCAGTTCCCTGAATACCCATATTTTTATCCAAAATATTTGTAGCCTTGATATGGCTTCCTAATAGAAGTACATTGAATTTAAATGCCATACCATTGCAGCGAAGAATCTTTGGGGAATTTCTGGCACGTAGGCCGCGGAACCTGTGACCTCTGCATTGGCTGGGGACTTTTTCCCAGGCAGCCCGCAGCTCCACAAAGCTTCCCCTCAAAATCCCACTGTCATCCTCTTCTCCCCCACGGTAGCTCTGTCTCCTTTCTGCCCCAGCTGCTGCCCAGGTCTCATTGCGTTCTGTGCGGTGCCTCCTTCAGCCTCTCTTGCTCCTTCTCCTCTCCTCTTGTCCGGCTGAAAGAGAAGAGGAGATCGGTGTGGAGTGGCACGGGGTGACTCGGTGGCTTTGCACGGGGGTGACACACTGCTCGGGATGCACAGGTGAGGCTGAAGGACCTGCGGGTGCAGAGCACTGCTGGGTGGGAAGCCGAGGCTGGGTGAGGTGAAAGCACTACGCAGCAGAGAGCTGGGCAATGAACAGCCTAGGAAAAGCATTTAGAAATCTAAAAAAAAAAAAAGGTTCCAACTCTTCCATGAGTAAATTTAAGCCCCAGGTATGTCCATTTGTACGGGGTTTTCATGCAGGTATTCATCAAAAATTATCCATCAGCTGCTGTGGAAGCTTCAATAATCCAAACAGCTGCATGGTTAGGAGCCCAGAAGTATTGGATTCCCATACTTCACACTGTTCCCTGGCATTTGTCAGCTGAAAAGCTTTTAGCTTAGTTTATTTCAGAGCAAACATTCCCCTTTGTCCTCCAAACACATGTTCCTTCTTGGATCCAGAAGGCCAGAAATACCGCAGAGCTGTAATTGCAGCACCAGGAGGAGGGGAGCCAGGCTCGGGCATCCCTCTGAACCCAGCGTCATTGTGAAACGTGTCCTGCCTGCCAGGTGACACACTTGATTTCTGGCCTTACATAATCAAGACTTAAAATCTGAAGGATGCCCAGCTATGGCAAGGGGCAGGTTTTGCTATAGCATGAGGAGTCCAAGCTTCCCAAAACTGGTAAAGGAGCATCTGTGGCACTAGCAAACAGCTGCTGAGGAGCCTCTGGTTTGCTGCAGTTTTCTAAGATGTAGAACGGAAAAAAAATACTTTCCCTACTTAGACTTCCTCTACTAAACTTTATACTTGAGGTTCTCCAAAAGTAGAGGGGTTTTTAAATTATAAAGGAATATGCTGCCTGTATCGATGACTCTGTGCATAGTGAATTACTTTGACTACAACAAAAGCTTACGTAATGTGAACCTTAAACACTTTCAGACACGCTCTGACCTCACCAAATCATCACCTGGTGGAAACAACAGCACTTGATTGTCTTACAGGAGCTAAACGTGCTTCCTCAACTAAGACTCAATTTCACTGACTTTCAGTTCCTGTGTCAAGAAACACTTTGTATGCATTTGCTGTTCTGTAATACGGGTTGTATTTTCTTGGCTATTGAAAGCAAGTGAGAAGCAGAGAGAATAGGCTCTTTTGAACACCCTTTTCACACGTTCACATGCTGCCTTTAATCACATTTGCAGGAGGGTGTCAGCCTTCCAAGTACAGCTCTCAGGATGTCAGCGGTGTCAAAGGCCATGCCACTGTCTTAGCCTGTCACAATACTTAATAGGGAAATTATTTTTATTATGGAAACTAATTACTTTGGCTTTTCTGCTTTAGGCTCTTGAGACGTACCAGACCGATCCTGCGATGAGAAAGATGCTAACTCAGCTGTATTTCTATATCATGCCTGTATTTAATGTGGATGGATATCATTTTAGCTGGACAAATGTAAGTAGTATCAGTGGTATTACTCAAAAAATTGTTCAGACAGGAAAGATCAAATGGTGGCTATACCATTCAAATATGACTTTCTGTATAAGCTGGTCCATCACTTAGTGGCAGGCAAAAATGGTAATAAATTAGTCCATTTAGAATATAATACTCAATCTGTTTACCAGGGTTGGTTTGTTATATGTACAAATAGATTTTTGCCAAAATATTGCTATTTAACTATTTTGTAACTTATGTTAGGATCGATTTTGGAGGAAAACAAGGTCAAAGAACACAAGGTTTCGGTGTCATGGCGTTGATGCTAATCGCAACTGGAAAGTGAAATGGTGTGGTAAGTCTGGAGATACTTTGGTCCACCAGTTCAGATTACCCTGTATTTAATTATCCAACAGAGTAAGTAGGTTAGGTCACATCTGTTGTGAAGTATTCTCTTTTCTGTTTTAAAATTGAAGCTACTTTCCCATGAAGCCACAGGCCAGGGCTCAGATCTTTAGCTTACAAAAAAATAACAGTCCCGAACTTTGGAAAAACACATCTAATGACAAGTTAAAAGTTTTCATGGCTAGCGTGGCAAAGTAAAACAAAAAAAAAAGAACATACAGCAATTCTGTATTTCTGCAATCATGTAAAAAATTTGAAGCACAGTATTGAGCCCGGCCCATCATATTTCAGAATCTACTGGACTACAGCTTTAGGAAACATTTCAAACTTCATTTTATTTAATTTGTCATTTCTTTGAAATGGCTGTATCTTTGGAAATGTCAGACTTGCTTTGTTGGCCTCACAGAGAAATGTCTGATGCTATTTTAAGGCCATTATTACCAGTGATTTGATAAAGAAAGAAGGTGCTTGTAAATGCATGAAGATCCAATTTTAAACTCCCAGCACTTCTGTAAATACTTTCATTAAAATTGACCTCAGTTTTGCATAGAGAATGCAGCAGTAATGAAATACTACCAGGAGATTTGGAATGCGTCCACTGAAGAAGAAATGGTATTTTATTACATCTTTTTTGTTAAATCTTATAGCAAGACTTACACAGGAGTAAGCTGCCATGGCAGTTCTGGTGCAGCAGAAAGCAATAACGCTTCGTTGTGAAATACGGCGATATATATCTTGTTCTTCTGATAACCTGTTTTCCAACCTTGAGCAACTTCCTCCGCCTCTCTGTGCAGCTGTTCCCTCCTCCAGCATTCGGCCACCTTCCTTATTTACCTGCTAAACTTGTAAAGACAGAAATTGTGTTTGCGTAGCGCTAGCGCACCAGCCCTCCCTTCAGCCCATCCCTCTTCCCCTGGAAGTCTCTAGATGTTCCCACAATACTCGGATGGTTGCAGCAGGAGTGAGCACTGGACAGTCTGGCTTGTGGCGACTGCGTTCTGTAAGGAGATTTTTGAGAACTGTAAGGATAAAAGAGTGTAAATAATCTGCCTAGGGCGAATACAAATGAGGTGAGAGTGAACAGAAGCATACATTCAATATATTAAGGATTTGTGAAATATGCTTCCAGTTTTTTTGGACTCTGCTTGCAGACTGACACGAAAGCGGTTACAGAAAGCCTGTGTTAGTTGAGAATCCCTCCACTACAGAAGATGGTCCCAGGGCTGCTATCATGATCTTTTAAGGCAATTTTATGCTGTAAAAATGAACCAAAGAGTCCTGCATCACTGTTAACATCTTTCGCTTAAGAGCATAAGTCACAACTGCAGGTATTTCGGGGACATACATTTATCGTTCAGAAGACAGCCACCAGCATGGTTGCAATGAACAGTAGTCTTACAAAGTCTTCAGAGCCGTGTTATAGTTACCTCTCAGTGCAACATCATATGGTTGCTCACAAAGTGCATTTTCTTTCTAGTCCTAATGAATCTTTCTTGGGTTCAAATTGCTCTGACCTCCCTCTTCTTGCTCCCCAGCCGATGTATTAAAGCACAGTTTTCACTCAGTCCTGAAAATGTTTGCTTTATTTTCAGTAAAAAACATTTTTTCTAGGCTGAGTGAGACTATAACTAAACACATGCACATTGTGTGTTGCAATCCACTACTTATTGCATTTCTCCCCTGCACTGAACATTAAAGACAGGTCCCCACCCTGAGTTTAAAAAGTAAAAATTGATTCAAGGTTGCTCATCATCCCAACAAGCACATGCTCTGCTTCCTACACTGGACCCAAACTCCATCCGATTATTTTGCCAGAGAATAAAGAGCTCTTTCACGAACTGGGCTGACTGGTGTTCAGAAGATCCTCACCCGGCACCCCATATTGTCATTAATCTGACGCTAAATGAAGCAGAGAAGAATGTGGATCATATCGCACTTTGAGGCTTGGATAATCATGGTGTGTTTAACGTTTAATACTGTGTATGCTTATAACAACCTTTTAATTCAGTTCAGTTGCACTTAGAGTTTGCAGACAAGGTTTGAACTTCACCGTGGGGCTTCCAGGCAGGCGTGTTGTGGCAGAATCCAGCCCCAGCAAAGCCACTAAATGTGAGCTGCAGGGTAAAGATAACACAGCATCCCTTCTGCTTTCCTCTTCCTTTCTAGTGTAGGACTTTGATGTAAGCTTTATGATGTTGCTTCTGTATTCTCTAGAGACCGAGAAAATGTCCATATCACTGATTGCGGTAGATGTACCCAAAACAGAGCATAGAAATTGCACACAGCCCCAGGTGAATACTGACTGCAAGATCTCTGGGTCAAAATGCTCCTTGCAATATGTATTTAGGTGCAATAACTAGCACAGCAGTTTAATGTTCATGAAATAAACTATTGGCAAGTTTAAAGCCAGTAATGAGATACTTAGAACTAAATTATGTCCTAGGGCAAATGCAGTTCAAAGGGGTTGGATCCAAAACCCCCAAGACAGCAGCAGTGGGAGTTAAAATTCCCAGTGCATCCCAATTTCCAATGCACCCCACTGCTCACTGAGAACATTCCCCCATACTGGCAGAAGAAATTACTGTAAGGAAGTCTGAGAATCATGTTCCAGCTCATCCATCCTCCCGGTCTGCGTTTTGTACCAAAGCACTAGTTTTATCAGTCTCTGCACACATTTCCTTTGTGCATTTGACCTCATGATGGATGTTGGAGGGTACTTGTTCTCCTCCAGTATGCTATCAGGTAGAAAAATAAGGCAGCTTGGTGACATTTTTGTGCAATTCCATTTTCTTCTCATGACTGTAACTCAGAAATTTCGCAGGAGTTAATACTCACTGTATCTTTTTTTTTCCTCCTGTGTTACTTTAAAAGAACTTCCAGTATGAAAATTGAGGATATCTTTACATTATCCATGGAAACCCTCTCTTTTTGCTACCAGCAAGCTTCACTTAAGGAAAAGCATTAACTGCAGCTGGGAGGGCAAATGGCTCACTACAATAGGCCGAACAGTTTACAGAGTTTTTTCCTCACTGAAAGTCACTAAACCGAGTCATATCTTACCAGTGGGTCATTTTACCATTAGCTTGTAGGATTCTGTTGTGTATTAACAGTGATGTCCGTTTTCATGATTCAATAGACAACACTGTTACACGAGATGAAGTATCCATAAAAAAAGCAAAGGCCCCGGAGGCTCTGTTAAATAGCTCTGCTTTAGCTATATTGCCTGACAAGACACCGAGGCAGAGCACTCTTGGGATTTGGATGACTTGGTGGCCATCTGTTCTGCAGGGAGGAGACCATCTGCCCTCTATGTAACCCTTCCATATCCACTGCGATCTAAGCACTAATACCTTTTGAAATCCTCACCTGTGGCCGTTGAATGGTAGCCTCAATTTTCGTATTACAAATGAAGCTGCAGCATGAAATTCTTCCACTTTTTAATTTTTGGGGCATTAGGCTGATCGCATAACCCTGCTTTAGTTCATATTATTATGCCTTCTGACACACTGCTCTGCTCTTATTATTTGAAGATAGCAGTACTTACAATATAAAGGAAAGCTAATAAAACACTGCTTTTGTAAGTCCCTGATGACACCAGGGAATGTTGCAAACAAAGTATTATTATTCTGTGGGTCAGTGTAAAACATGTGGCATTTTGAAATCACGGTGGATAAAAGAGCAGAGTGGATTTGCATAAATATTGCTCTTTTTAGGCCCAGGCCCTGAGGTGGAAATGAGATGGTGGCTTAGCTCCAGAATTGCTAAACGATCAAGGAGCCACTGTCACATCTCCTTTTCCGAGTTTCATCTTTCAGTACCTCATGGGATATTACATGCAGGCTACACTTCTACAACTTACTGCCACCTAAGCAGGCTGACATGGTGAAAGATGTCCTCACAACTGAACCCCCGCCCTAAACTCGAAGGAAAAAGAAGCCCTGTGCAAACTGAGATGATTTCAGTTTTAGCTAACTGTGTGATCATTCCATGTGGCTTGTCATTTTTTTCCATAAGGTTTGCAAGAGTAAAAGTAGGCAGTAGTCAGGGACAATTCTCAGGTTTTAAACCAGTCACTAAGATAATGCCCGTTGAGGTTACCTACCTACCATTGTAACCATCACTGTAGTAGCTAGTAGGTTTAAATGCTCCTAAAGGCTAGATTTGTCTTGGTAGTGACTAGTAAAAGAGGTTTGGAATATATAGTAAAAGAGGTATGGTATATGGAAAGCCAGGGAAGAAAATACAATCAAGTCAGGCTTTTCCTGTTGGGTTAAAAACACGTCCTCCAGGGACAACTGCATGTAGCTGGCCAATTGGCCATTTGGTGTGTCTACTAGATGATCGAGCAGATCTGTACTGAGGTCCCACTGGCTCTTGCCCATCAGTCACAAGAAAGCAATTTGTTTATTGCTTTTCACATTTCTGCGCGCAGGCCTACACAGGCCGAGCCAGAAGTTGACCCTGAGAAATTTTCCGTGATCGCTTGCCGTCAACTTTCTCTTTCAATCTCTAGATGAAGGTGCTTCACTTCACCCGTGCGATGACACCTACTGTGGTCCCTTTCCTGAGTCTGAGCCTGAAGTAAAGGCTGTTGCTCATTTTCTCCGCAAACATCGGAAACAAATAAAAGCCTATTTGTCCTTCCACGCGTATGCACAGATGCTGCTGTACCCTTACTCTTACAAGTACGCAACTATTCCAAACTTCAGCTGTGTGGTAAGTTCCTTAAAACTTGGGATAATATGCTTCCCTATGTATTATTTTTTGGTACTTTTTGTTTTGAGAGAAGACTTGTTTCTTCAGTACTTTGCACATATTTAATATTGAGCGGTATTTATTCAGGATCCACTTGCAATCTCATTTCTGGTTATATAACCTTCACTCAAAGTGAGTCAGCAGCAACTTGATTAAAATGGTATAATGCCTTCCATCCGTCAGTCCCTTACAATTACTTTATAGGATAAATCCCTGGATTTTAATTATAGTTATTATCATTTTATTTAATTAACTGTAATGGGAATTACATAGTAAGTCCTTGGGCATCTAGCTGAAATTCTGTCCCTTCAATGCTCAGAACTTAAACACAGGAGCACAAAGATCATCATCTTCCATTTTATGAACAAAATAAAATCAAAATGGTTTATATTTATCAATTAGAGGAGGAATCTCATAGATTTCAACAAAAGTAGAGCTTCTATTGCTTTATGTGTCATCCTGCTCAGGCACAGTGGTTTTACCCTTTTAAGACAAGTTGTTAATTAACATCAGGTGCTTTGGAGTTTTTGTCTATTAGAAGAATAAATTAATAAGAGAACGGTTTTTGATGCAAGCCTATTGATTTACAAATATGTACATTTAATATATTCCATGCTCATCCAAATGCAGGAGAACTATTCCCTCTGCTCACAGTTTGAAGTCTGTTTGTAACCAGCCTCCTGTACATAAAACCCTCCCTGTGGCTTATTCTCTTAGGGAAATGAGTCTTAAGCTTCACTTTCTGTTTAGCCCTGCTCACAGACACACATTGCACCAACCAGCAGCAAGCCTCTTTCTTTCACGCTCAGTCCCTGGTAAAATTGCATTGTCCATATATCTCCCATTTTGGCCTTGAAAGCTGCAGTCACACTTAACTTACTAGTTTAAGCTAGTTTACTCCAAAAGGAGCTGAACTGCACCCTAGATTTATCCTGTGCAGAATAAGTGATGTTGTCAGACCTTGGAGCTTCACTGAAGTTTCACTCAGCTGCCCTCTCAGGGGCTGAGCAGCCAGCACTCTCTTTGCGCCTTTATTTCTGTTAAGACACTTAATTTCAGCAGGTACTAAAAATTCTCCTGTCTGATGTCGTTCTTGGGAAACAGAGAAAATTAGCAGTTAACTAAGCAGCCAGAGGAGCTAAAAATATGAGACTTGTGAGGGATGGCCACCCAGCCTTGCATTGACTGTGAATAAATCCATGGGCTTGCTTTTTGTTCTAACTTCTCCACCCTCCTTTGGCGCATGGTAAAGGGAAAGAAGAGCTCCCCGAGTGAATTGGTGACTGCTATTTACCAAAACACATAGGGAATTTAAAACCATAGGATCTCATTCCTTTGAAGACCAGCAGGTATAAGTACATTTTTTTAAGAACAGACATGACAGCAGAAGTTAAAGGCGTGGTGTGAGAAAGAATGAGCATCAGCTCTGCAAGAATATGACTGTTGGATGTCTTGATGAAAATACCCAGAGTAACATCAGGGAATAGCAGGAAATTCACTGTAAGGAAAAGGAGTCTCTGAGAGTTTTCACACATACTGGTAAATCTTCAGTACGTGGTGTTCTTGTTGCTCAAGGGCTATTTCCATTCTGAGACAGGGAGTAACTTCCCCTGAGCACACACACTCAACCTTTCCATCCACAGCTTTTAGATGACAGCAGCCCAGTTTTTGATGAGTAGTAGGTGTTCCCCAGGTTTGTGAGACCTTGGATCAGGCTTCTCATCAGAGGGAGGGGAGCACAGACCTAAAGGGACAAAAGAGACACTGTTTTAGACAATGGCTCTGGACAAATGGAAGCCAAATCCCAATTCCAAATATTTTGCCAGTATTTGGACTCTATACTCCTTTGTATTGCAGTGTGTAAAAAAGAACAGGGAGGTTGTAATAAGAAACTGAAGTAATTTCCTGTTATTTAGAAAGCTCATTATGGGGATCATAGTGAAAATGAATGGAATATTCTTGCTTATTTATTTGTATTTTTTAATATTTGCCTATGGCCAAAGGCCCATTCCCTGGTGGTTCTGAAATTAATAGTCTTTAATATTTGAAGTGTCTAAAATGGTGACTTAGGCTGAGGTTTCAGATTCTCCAGTTCTCTTGGAGAATTACAGTGAGCTGGAAAGCAGCAGATCTCTATTTCCTGCTGCTGATGGAATGAACTTTGTTGGTCTACACGGACTATGTACAGTGGACAACTGCAGGACTCCACGTGCATAGCAAATAAATAACATTTGGTGCTAATAGGAGGCCACAGTTAATCCTGAGCAGAAGAAAGGATGTTTCTGTCTGGGTCGTATCATTCTAGTGAGCTGTCAGTTACCATTTCGATTAAAGTGTTCAATTATTCAGAGTTGCTTTGAAACTGGAGAGCTGTGTACTGATCACAACATGCATATTCTGTTCTAATTTAGGCACAACTGTCTTATTAACACTCCTCTGAAATCTGTTCTTTTAAGATACTTAAAATGAAAGTGCACTTCTAGATTGAAAAAAAACCAGCAGAAACATTCATTCACCTCAAGAGTTCTAAATTTCACCTACTTTTCATACCTTTTCTTCCTGTACAGTAGTTTGCCTTAGTGTTTGCAAAGAACTTATATGGCACGACTGAGTTTGTTTATGTCTTTGTAAAAATCTGTAAAAATCTTTGTAAAAATTCTACGCAAAGCTTTCTCCTTGAGGATGTTCAAAGACTGGTTGCCTGGATTTATTCAGGATCTGACCTGCATGGTATGATGCAGTTGAGAACTGTCCCCTTCTTTGAGCATGTAAGGAAGCCAGCAGCATCCCTCAATGCTAAGAGCATTGAGCTTACAGTGCCCAGGGACACCTGCTTACGTGGTGGAGATGGGCTTGGGTCACCCCCGGGCTGGCCTTCAGGCAGTTGCTGCCTCTGCACAGAACCCAGTACTGTTGCGCTGGTTTCAAATGGGCATTACCAAACTATTTCTTCAGATGTATTTCGACAGGGCTTGCTCCTGTTGTCTCATTGCTGTACAATGAGTAACTCATGCATGGAGAGTCTTCTTCTTTGTGGCTACATTCTCATTTCCATGGCGTGTTTATTGGGGTATTGCTCTCCACCCATCGCAGCTCCCTCAGCTCCCGCTCCCTGGTGTCAGGCCTGTTGTCAGGCTGTCCCAGCTCCACACTATAGCCCTGGGAAGGTAAGCACAGCTGCTTGACATATTTCTGTTGAGCATCCGAGCCTGGCACTTGGGACTTCAGTGCAGGCACCCGACAACAGCCCTGGGCTGCAGCTGGAGCTCCCCACTCACCAGAGCCCTGCGAGTCCTCGCTGCCCTCGCAGGGTCCAACACCTCCGACCCCATCATGGGTCTTGTGTGTCGTGACTCATGGAAGTTGAGGCATCTCTAAGAGGAGGCAGAGTCCCAAGTCTTCCCTCTTCCTCAGACATCCTCCCACCTCCTCATCTCTGGTGTTAGGGTGACTCAGAGGTTGCCCCTCACCCAGCAGAAGTTCCTGGCAACACTGGCTGTAGCGATCCCTACCTCCACACACTCTCTTTTGGAGGTGGCAAGAGGAAGAGAAGGGGCAAGCTGAAAACGTCAGTCTTGGGCACTGTCATCCCTGTGCTGAGAAACAAACAAACAAAAAACCGGGTTGTGCCTAACAGATATTTATTATGGAGTAAAAAATTGCTCTTCCGTTTGCTAAGAGCAGTTCTCAGTGTAAAATAAACTCTCCAAAGCCCTACTTGCTGGCCAGTAAGTGAAAATGGTTGTGGTTTGGTTTTGGTTTTTTCTGGAATGTCATTTTAAGGCAGTTTTCTCTGGCTTATCTATTTGGGCAGACAAAGACCCACAGTAGGGATGCCTGCATGGGTCAGACCAAGGATTAAGCCAGAATCCCAATTCCTGATAATGGCAAACAATGCAAGGTTAGGGAAGGTGTATAAACAGAAAGGCAAGTATGGAGTAATCCTTCCCCACTGCATTCATCTAGTGCCTGATGAATAACAAGGTAAGGACTGAGTTTACAAAGAGTTGCATAAACTGAAACCTACAGCTCTTCACAGAAAAACAGAACAAAACAAAACAAAAAACCACCACAACCATAGCAGGTTTATCCTGTGGTTCAAAGTCTAGCAGTTTGTAGCTCCAGTGGTGTTTGTTTCTTGCTCTCTGGAAGATGGCTCTGTGTTTTCCTAGCTATTCCCAGCCTTCACTGTACCTTTTCCAGGATCCTTTTCTTTGGGATCATAATACTCCTTTTTCTTTTGAATACATGCATCTTTTCTCTGTGTTTGAATGCACTACGCATGTGTGACCCTTGGAATATGCCATGGGCCAGGCCTTCTGTACCCAGTTTCACAGGATCCCATGAACCTCCTCAACAGACTGCATCCATGTATATGATAAAATGCTGATCTTCCCCATACAGTACTAAAATCACATTTCTGCAAGACTTCTCTAAGCCTACATCATCTAGCCCCAGAGAAAGTGAGACCAGCAGTGAACATTCATCCGTCTGGCCATTAGAGATTCAGAAGTGGAGTTTGTATCCCTCCTTCTTCCCACTCTGCTCACTGAAGCACTGTGGAGTGTCACCAAGAGATCATTTCTCCTTCATAAGCCCAGCAGAGATGAGGTTTAGTGGACTGGGCAATGCGTCCATGGGTACTGGCAGAAAATTAATGCATGGCTTTTAAACTGCATAAAAACAAGATTATTTCATCTCATGGTCTCACATGTTTCCTGAATTTGTTGTGTCACTAAATTGGTATATATCCTTACAATTACAAATACTTAATGGCTGAGCACTCACAGTGCAGTGATCTTTTTTATGCCATGAAAATATCAAATCAAGTTTTTCGGGGAATTAGAGAATTGCTGTTAAAAAAAAAAAAAAGCATTTATCCTTTAAAATAATTTTAAATTCGCTGTCACAGACTCATGGAACACAGCATTGTGCCAGAAGTCAATGATCCATAGCTGGTAGGTTCCAATCTCATTACAGTATTTAATTCAAAGTCTGATTTATGTATTTGTTTTCTCCTTCACACAGGAATTAGCAGCCTATAATGCTGTTAATGCTCTTCAGTCAGCATATGGTGTAAGATACAGATATGGCCCTGCATCTACCACTTTGTGTAAGTTTTCCTCTGGCACAGGTTTGTGACTTTGACCTACCTATAGTAAGATGGAGATTACCCTTATTAGAACAAACAGAACAAACACTGTTTAAAGTGAACTTTGTTCCAGTTGTGGATGGTGAGGAAGGCGGAAGACGAAGTTTTGTAACTGATTCAGTCAGTTGATTGCAGCAAGATTAACTCGATTGATGCAACAGAAGAGATTAAAATGCAATGCATTTGAGAGGTGAAATCTAGCAAATAACACATAAAACCAGATTTTTTTAAAAAGAAAGATAAAACAACATGTTAAAAAGCATATCTTTATCAGATAATGCACTGCTAAGTGATAAAATATTTGGGAGGAAATAATTCATAGTAGGTTTCATTTTTCACCATTACTTTGCCTCTCCTCTGCAATTGTGGTAGGTACAGCTATTCATAGATATCATTCTAAAATTTAGGATGATCTCTTTAAAAGCTAGGTTTCAAATGTCTTTGTGTCTAGATGATGATAAATGAGAGCAAGAGTATCTTTATCTGGACATCTTCCATTTTTTAGAGAGCGATTTAAAACACATTTTTCTCTGTAACAAAATATCTTGGAAATATGCGTTTTAAATATGTAACAACATTTGTTAGGCAAGCTCTCCACGTAGACAGGTAGGGAAAAAGAAATTCCGTAGGCTTCAGTGAGACACTTTTTTAAAAACTGAAACGATGAGGCCTGAATGCTCTCAGTAATTGTAACAGACATCAAAAAAAGTGAGAGGCTTAAGTAAATATCAAGATTTTTCAGAAAACCCTCTGCATCTCCTCTGCTGTTGCCTTATTTTGGTTAGAGCTCCTCTTTATAGTGGGCCTCCATCTCACAGCATGGTTGTCATCTTGTGCTCATTACAGTGCAGTCAGTTGCTATGTCAAAGGAAGAGCAGTGTGAATTAATGCCAGAATTGCACAGAAGACAGCAGGCCACGTGAGAGACAGATCTTTATATAAATATAAATGTCCTGGGTAATCAACATACGGAGATAACGAAAGCATAAGAAGCACACTTCCTCGGGAAGGTTTGTTAAGATTAGACACCACCTATGCAAATGCTCACATGCTGTAAGGAAATGGTGAGAAAACAAGACAGAAATGAAGATAAAATAATTTTGAAAGCACTGGGAAAAGGAGAATGTAGATTGCTTTATCAACTTTCTCCCTTTTCCATGCAAAAGAATTGCCAAAAAACCCCAAGTTAAACCTAGGAGCATGCAGAGCTGCAGTCCAGCTGGGAGATCTTTGTGGAAGCAAAGCCTTAGACTGCACTCACCTGGGGACAAGAAGAGTTTGAGGCTTTATTCTAAATGTTCTCTTTTATAAAGTTTTGCTTTACACACAAAAAAAGTCAGTTAATTAATTTTTTTTCTGTGAAAAGCAAAGGTCTAATCCCATATCATGCTGAGCACCATTCACTGGGTGCCCACGGCCTTCTCTGAAGGGTGTTCAGGATCAGGGCAAGCAATACCCTGAGTTGCAAGTGTATTCACTAAGTCCTGGAGACAAAATGCCACAAGAACCCTCTGGTGCTTTCAACATGAACTGCATTTAACATTTTTAAAAGTTCTCTCTGAATTGCCTCTTTCAGATGTGAGTTCTGGTAGCTCTATGGACTGGGCCTACAAAAATGGCATCCCCTATGCATTTGCGTTTGAGCTGCGTGACACCGGCCATTTTGGATTTTTGCTTCCTGAGACGCTCATCAAACCAACCTGCACAGAGACCATGCTTGCAGTTAAAAATATAACTCTTCATCTGCTGAAGAAATGTCATTGAGAGCTATTTCTACGAGCCGGAGGCGAGCATTTTACTTCCAGTGCTGATACCTTTCAGTTCGTGCAGTTGCCATTCTAAGCTTGGCCACCTCAAAATCATAGAAGCTAATTGGAAATATGGTACAGTTTCTACCAGATCTACTTGGTGGGAAATGAAAAAATTAGTTTAATATCTACACTACAAAAGTGCATAAAGTTGATATACTACCTTAGTTACCAGTTCAGTGTGAAATAGCCTGTTCTTTTTGCGGTAAAGCTTTGATTCTGCAACTTCAGTGGGGCAGGTCCAGGCCCACATACAGGTGTCTGAAATAAAACTCCACTTCCAGGCAGTCCCTGGCCTTACTCCTTTCCCTAACAGGAAAACTTCCCTTAGTAGAGTCTCTCAAACCAAGGGATAATGTTTACATTAATGTGTATGTACTCTGTGACCCAACACAGGCCTGTATCTATAGCAGTTAATGGCATATAGTTGCAGCTGGCCGTGCTGCAAGTGGCAGTGTGGCTTCCTTCTGCATGTATACATACCTACATATATGCACTTTTGTGATTTTTTTTTTCATGTAATGCAAGAATTTGACCCAAGGTTTCCTTTAACTGTTCAGAGAAACCTATTTTCAAATGTATATATTGGGGTGGACTCAAAATCAACATATTGCCTTTGAAATGGTAACTTCCCTAGAGATGTGTAAGAATTATAATGAAATATTATTGAGATATACAATACTCTGCTTTATGGAGAGACAAAGCAACTTGCCATGACTTGGAACTTGGAAGCCAGCAGTGGCTCTGGGTTCTGCTGTAGTTAGTGCCTGCCCATTTCCACCAGCCGAGGATCTAGCCTTAAACTGTAATTAACTGGTGTTAACTGATGTTGTATTTATCAGTATTCTTGCAGTGAGTTCCATAGCTCTGTGGCTATTTGGCTGCTCTTCTTGGAAGTCGTATTTTTTGCATGTTTTAAAGGAATTAATAATAGATTCTTAAGTTAGATGGAGGTGAAAGCAGAAGCTTTACAGCTGAAATAGAGTGAATAAGCACCATGTTTGAAAGAATAATAATGAAAGCACAGAGGGTTTTTTTGTACTTTTAAAAGAGTATTTTTTGATCTTATTATAAGTGCAAAAGCATATATTTTACTTTATTATTTTTGAGTTTAATCTTATGCTATGTTAAATAAAACTTATTTCTTAATGAAATAATTGAAGTCTTTTGAAGTACTCTTCATATTTCATTTAATTGTTAAAGCTTTAGTTCAAGGATTTGAAAATTTTACCTATCTGTAAAGCATTACTAACACTAAGGATGTGATATTTAAAAAAAATGACATCCTCTCTAAAGAAGTACTTGAACTTAGCAAATGAACAACCCTTTATGAGACTAGGGAGCACTGTATTTAATTAAGAATACCATTGTTTTCAAGACTGCAAAAGGCAATCAGTGAGGAAAGCTGACAGAATTGCATTCTATTTGTTTAACATTTTGTTAATAAAAAATATTTATTTTAAACAAACTTTCTGAAAGTTTGTTCAGATTTGATTAGTTCAGACTTGTTTGAGTAATGCAACTTTCTATTCTGTTTAAAAAAAAAAATCTAGGGGACAAAAGCTCTCAAAGTATCTATCCACTAGTCATTTCCAATTGCTTATGACTATAATCATTACATATTTTGCAGACATCAATAACCATGTTTTGCTATGCACAGACTCTTGACCAACAGTCTTGATAGTGGTGTAAATTAAATATTAGCACCAATCGTTGTGAGTTATTCTGCATTTAGGTGACCAGATTGAATCACTACAAGGACATAAGAGACTGAAGTGAAGGACAGAAGGCGTGAGAGATCACTGATCAGCATGAGGCAGATTTACCTCTGGATTGCTACAGTACAAACCTTCCCAAGTGTGGGCCAGGAGAAACCAGATTCAGATGTGATGGTGTGATTCCTGCTTATAGCCCAATAGTTTGTCATATGAAACATTTCAGATTTATCTTCCTACCATCACATCTCCCCTGGTACTGAAAAGTATTTGAACTCTTGGAGCAAGCAAGAAAAAAACAAACAACAACAACAAAACCCACAAAACAAACAAAACCACAAAAAACCAACCACACACACACAAACAAAACCAACCTCTTTTAGTTACCGAAAGGATCTAACATTGTAGATCTAGATGACCTCCTTGGACAGGAATAATTGCAAGCATTCTTACAGTTATCCAAGAAAATACATATATCCAATCCACTTGACATCAAAGCTACATCCTGGCACCTGGATGGACTCAGCTTAAATACTATGTATTACGTGCAACTGAGAACTCTGAGCTGCTTTTTGAAGACCTATGCAGGGTAATTTAGTGCCCCATAGCTGAATACAAGTGAATACAGTCTCTGAGCCCTTTAACTTCAGGGTCACTAAAGCTGATCAGAAAGACAGTCGCTAGAAAAGAGCAAACCCTATTTCCTGAATTAAGAATTTGTAAGACAATTTAGCAGCAAGAGTGATTCTAAATAGAGTAGTGTACCCTAAGGAAAGAGCTACTGGAAATCAGCTATTTGGATATGGAACGACAGCCTTTGTCACTTACGAATGTTACTTGTCTGAACAGCTCTTTTTTATCTCCATAATTGCTTACTTCTCTTCCCTTTGTACTTCAGCAGCCTTTATTGCCTACAGGACAACAGAATCGATAACTGGTTTTGAGAAAAGTGAACTTACTTTATGATCGTAGATATTGTTTATCATTCAACACCATTAAAAGTACACTAACAGGAAAACACTGATTATTAACCCAGCAGTCAAAATCACCTATATAATGATTATGTGAAATCCAAGAGTTACACTTCCATTGACTATTGATAGAATAATTATAACTGCTTCGATAACTTGGAAAAAGTGCTCAAACAAACTTTTGTGAACATCTGTTCTTTTTTTTTGGTGTATAGCTTTTATGTTTCATAAACAAAACCTTGAAACTAATTAACATGAAGCAAAGAAGCCTATGCCTCTTCAAGTCACTCTTCTCGACAACAAATAATTATCTCAAATTACCTTGAATCATAATTCATAAATTGATAAAGATTGGCCTTTAAAGGTCAAAAAAGGCATTGAGTTTGCTTGCAAACCTTAAGAGCATGGCTGATAGGTGAAGATCCCCATGCCTTTTCCAGAACTTGCTTCAAAAAGGCCAATGTATTTGGTCACTCAGGTAATACATAAAGCCTATGGAAAACTGCAATAATTTTTTGAAATTTCTGAAATTTGAATAGGAAGAGTCCAAATGACCTTGAATGCCAACAGGCATTTACTTTGAAACATCCAGTGCCAGTCCGCTTGCCTGTAAAGAACTGCAGTGTGCAGATTGCACTGCCTACTCCAGGACCGCGCAAAATATTTACTGAAAACACTGCATCTAACTCTTAAAGTAGGAAAAATAAGCATTATATTTCCTACCAAAAATAAGTTACCATTCTACTATTCTGGTTTATTCATGTTAAGAAATCCCTTCCCTTTTTATGTTTACATTCACTCTAACGGTACCACTCAACAAGGTATTTAGTAGCATGGGTAGAGTAATAAGTATTTTTGTAAGCCCTTTGACCTTTCCTTTGGCTTTGTTAACTGCTGTATCATTTCCATAGGTCACTATTATTAATGTATAGCAGTAACACTCATTGTTTAAAAATGTTAGTCTCACGCATCGTGATTTCATGGTTTTGATTTCTGTGCCTAAAATCCAGATGTTAACATTTTCATGAAGTAGTTAAGCAATGGTAAAACACCAGAATAATGTCTCAGATGTGTAGAGATACAACTGTCCCTCTGCTGTAGAAAATGGAACAAGAAAACAAATTCAAATAAATTACAGAGAGGCTTTTAAAATATAAATCCTGTGAGATTAGTTATCCTTCTTTAAAAAACATTTTTAAATGCTCACCGCACAAAATACCTTTTCTGAGCTGCAAATCAAAAATCTTCTGTCCACTGAAAATGCAGGCCGTTTGGCACGCCTAATTTGTGCTCGATTCTCATACACATTCCAGATAAAAAAATTAAGGTCCAAAGAGGTATAATTGCATCCTCTTTCGGGGGCGTAGGAGGAAGGGAGGGTGGGGAATGGGTTGGGTACCTCCTGAGGCTTTCAAGCTGTATCAGCACCATGAAGCCAGGAGTACTGATGCTGCTGGTGGGTCTGTCTTGGATGAAGGTGAACCACTCCAGCATGGTTTTCCCAGTCTTTGGCTGAACACGCCTGTCGCCCTAAGCACGACACACGGGGTAAGCAGCTTGTCAGAAATCCACAGCCTTGGGCTGCACACGCTGCTGAAAGGGCCTGCCTCAGCAACAGTGTCTGCTGTTAATATCTGCAAATTTAGGATAACCGGAGTCAACCCAGAGTAATGAGCTAACACATGGTTCTCCTTAGCAAATGATGTCTGGGGCAAGCACATCGAGAACGGGTGAATCTTTCACCCCTGCAAGCTTGTCCTTGGCTGACAGGCAGGAGCGCTCAAGCAGAAAGTCTGGGCTCTCTCTGCTTGCAGATCCTGTCGAGCCCTTTCCTAAAAGACTGAGTCAAGCACGGCAGGGCTTGCCCTTGGATTTAGACATGAGGGAATACACTCATAAATAATAGATTCAAATGTTAATTAAAAAAAATCTGCCACTGTCCCCAGCCATGCAGAAAGCGCACTTTGACTGCAACAAAGAAAATCTATCCGTTGCCATGAAGACATGGGGTAATAGATTTATTCCGTCCTGCCCATTCTGAGATGCCGGCCACCTTAGCATTGCTTGGCAATATTGAAAAAGACATGCAGCAGAACAGCCATAACAATGAAATATTTTAATCTACCCCCAGGCCTGTAGGAGTACATACGTTATCTCAAGTAATAGATAACCATTTCTGAAATAAATATTGTGGTACAACTGCGAGCAGGTGTTTTAGTCTTTTGTGCTGACTACTATCAATATGTGCCAGGCTATTCCTCTGCATACCAGGATGACTTGATGCTGGCGGAAATATCTCTCTTTTTTTTTTTTAACCAAATAATGAATCTTTTTTTTAAAACCAATTCTGAGCAGAGCATCAAGTTAGGCCTGAAGACATACATATATACACAAGAGTCTGAGAAAGTTTCATCTTATAACAGAATTTTCAATTATCTTGAAAATAATGCATCTGTTAAAATCACAGCCAGTGTTTTCAAGTGGCTTATTGTTTTCAGCATGTCATAACTGAAAAAAACAGTATAGCAGCCTGAAAAGCTGAGCAGAAATGACTGATCTACTTACTGTTTCATTTCCCTTGTTTCATTTCACTTTGTTTCTAGATTGAAAAAATCTGGGTTGATTGGGCTGAATTGAAGGAGTGCAGTCAAAAAGCTGAGTGTAAAGAGTTCTTCTGTGCTTAATGAGCTAGAAACAGCTACTTGGAAAAAAAAAAAGGCAACTTATATTTTAAGTTCTTTATACAGACTGATTGCTTTACTCTGTTTGAATTAAATTATCACATTCACAGAACCTAGTACGGTTTGGAATGATGTACTGTTATTTTCCTGGGAGCTGGCCAGTTTTCTAAGGGTTAAATGAGTTAGATGTCTGCTAGTGTGGTAGGGTAACCGGAGCTGCTCTTCAGCCTTGTTAGCACAGAATCTGTCAAAAAGGCAAAATGTACTTGAGCTGTCTCTAACAGGATAAATTTGCTATATCATGCTGCACGCGTCTCCATTTCTTTTCCTCCATTTCAAAAAAATAAGTGAATGCTGTCTGTCAATGATGACTTCAGACTACGAAAGAGCCTAATTTTTGGTGCTAAATTTAAATCACGAACCCCGTTAGAATGTGTGAACTTCCCCACATATCTGTGCAGACCCATTCACACACAAACCAGATGTCTGTCTGCACAACGTGTACTGTGTGATGGTTTACGTCATGATGTAGCTGCAGTTCTTGGCAACCACAGGGCTGCTGATGGCCTGCAGCACGTCTTCGGCATCTCCCCTCTGCCTGGTGTAGCTAACAAGCAAGTTCAGCTGGTTTGGCCAGAACCCAAAAAGCCCCTGACACTATTTACCACTGCAATACTAGAAAGTCTCCTCCTGGTGTTGCCATGGCGTATTTCTGTGGACTTTCTGCTGCTACTGTTCATATACCACCTGCAAGCTTAGAGAGTGGGCAAGGCCCTTCGTGTGTTGCACTGTACAGAATTATTCACTTTTGTGAATGCTTATGGCAGAGGCCTTAAGAATCATAGAATGTCCTGAGTTGGAAAGGACCCACAAGGATCACCGAGTCCAACTCCTGTCCCTGCATATGGCAACCCCACAGTTCACACCATGTGTCTGAGGGTGTTGTCCAGCCTCTTCTTGAACACTGTCAGGCTTGGGGCTGTGACACCTCCCTGTGGAGCCTGTTCCAGTGTCCACCACCCTCTGGGTGAAGAACCTTTTCCTCATGTCCAACATAAACCTCCCCTGGCCCATATTCCTGACATTCCCTCTGGTCCTAAAGAAAGTGTTATGCCCTCAACTCCCAGTGCCAGCTGCACGCCAGAAAGCGTTCATTACCTTGTGGGTTATGAAGAAGGTCCTATGCTGCTGCCCAGAGTGACCAAAGGGGTGTCTGAGGCTGTTCCTGTGAAGTCCGGTAGCACTAAGGAGAGCACTGGAGAGCCTAGAGGCTCACACCAGCTGCCGCCAGGGTTTTTGGACTGCTTCAGCCCACGAAGAGTTCTTCTATATTTGAGTCACTTTCAGGAATACATTTGTAAAACAATAATTTTAGAAAAAACAAAGCAAAATGAAACAAACAAAACATTTTCTTCTGCATTTTAAAGTTTTTCTATTAAAGCTATTGTGATCATTTTTATGAGGTTTCTTGTCTGAGAAATAAGGTCTCTTTTCCGAGAAGCTGAGGTAGAAATAACCTGAAGTTGTCATGCTGAAGGCTGTTTAGGGAGTCGGCAGATGCAGCGCACTACATGTCAAACACACACCTACCAACACTGTGGATAATAAGTGCAACCTTCAGGAGACGTCTCAGCAGAGACCTCGCAGCAAACATGTCTGAAGACCAAGCTGCTCTTCAGAGAGCAGATTTGATGTGGACTGGCTAATGAATGTTGGGAAGCTCGTCTCCTCTTGAGCTGAGAGTAGGAACATCATTTACACAGCTGTCAGGACTGCACTTTTCAAAAAATGCATTAAAGGCTGCATCAGAGTTTTAACAGAGAAAGGAAGGTCCCCGTTCATTTCACTCTTCTCTGCACGGCACCAGGGGAAGGGCTCCTTCCCCCGTGTGCCTGGCTGCAGGTGCGCTGACACCCAGCCCTCCAGAAACAGCGTTATTTCAAATGGATGGAATCACTGTCTTGTCTTTCTTTTGCCTCTGTGAGAATTTTCAACAATCCATCAGTGCTAAAGCCTGAATATGCGCAAGAATAACTCCTATTTAGGTGTCTATTGAAGGACACACAAAAAGCTGATTTCCTAAAAATTCCTTTTTGCATTCAGTGATTTCCATTCCTCTGAAAACTAACAGTGTGTATGCGGGACGGGGGGGAGAAGGAGCAGAAGTAATCCTGGAAGACAAATTATTTATGAAAAGTTTTATCCAAAACCATACTAAGTACAGTATCTATCATCTTCATACTCAAATTCTGAACACACAGATAAAGGTGGAACATTCGGAGCATGTTTGCCATTTGTACTCGGCATCAGGACTGAAAATAAAGGCAAAGGACAGAAGTCTAGTAGAGGAAAAAGTCCAAATTAAATAGCAAGACTCTAGATCCCCAAAGCAGCAGAGATTACTTGGACTAGTATAAAAAGGCATTTTTTTCTTAAACCAGGAATAAAATCACTGGAGCACCAATATTTCAGAAATATGAAAGGAAATAATATTGAATTATGTTAATATGTTGAATAATTAGAGGGCTGTGGGGTCAAACGGCCGACTGGGAGAGTGACCAGCTATCTGTGACTAAGCAAACAGCTGGAAGAACAAAAGTTAGAAAAAAATGGCAAATAAGCAGCAACTAATCATTTTAGATTGAATGACACTCTATGGGAAGTATAAAAATATCTTCATTGCAAGTAAGTAAAGGAAGCAGATACTGCTGGGGTTATTGCTTAAAGTAAAAAGCAGAGACGACTAAAGGGACACTAAAATCAAGAGCATCATTTCTCCATTTATCTGACGGTGGTCAGAGCCCACAGTAAAGTTTCTCCTACCTAAAAAATTACCTGCCTTCGGGGTACTCTCATGCGACAATATTAAGTAATATTCAGGAATCCTGTGACATAATTAATTTTCAGTATATGAGGATACTAGCAAAGAGGTAAAGGTGTCTAGTAATGCTTACGACCTTCCCTGGCAATTACAGTGTTTCTCACTTCATGCAAGTTGGCACCTTTATCTCCACCTCTCCAGCTATACATGTGGATAAAGCCTAACGCAGCAAAAACAGATGGGTACCTGCTGTGTGAAGAAGCAGAGCATGGGATTCCAAACGGAGGTAGCAGAAGTCATCTGCGCTGTATTTGGGCCGTATTTCCAGAAGGGAACGGGTATACATGTAAAAAGCGCCTCGTATCTGCTACAAAATACTGGAGACCAAAAGTTAAAGAGGGTCACGATCAGCTTCCTCAATGCAAAGCCTCACTTGTCATAAAATTAATAAAAATATTGATCCCATTGCATGGTAGAAGTGCATTTCTTCTTCCACTTTTCATTAGACATCCATCATGCCACACAATTATGATTTTTTTCTATACTTCTGCACTGCAGTACATTTTCATAAGTACACAGCTTCTCAAGTATATTGATACCATGGCTGGAAAGGATAAAGCTGCAGCACAACCAGTAAACAGTACAAAATTAAAGACATGCAATAAATTCCAAGCAAAATGCAGCACTGGAACCCAGGAGATGAGACTTTTATGGGAATGTTTCCAAGGAAAGCTCTCTTAGGCTTCACTAAATCTTGACAATGTGTATCTATTTAAACCACAGTACGCTCAAATTCACTGGAGTACAGAAGTCAAGGTTGCAATGAAAGGGAAAACTATTGGATATGTATCATTTTACTTGCCATTCAGCGTGGGAAATTATTTTTGAACAGTCAGAGTCAGTCTGCTTGCCTAGTATACTTTTTTTTTTGTTAAAGGAACAATAAATAATAATCTTTTAACTCTGAAAATGTCTCTGTTATAAAAAAGAGTATTACTTATCAAAGCTCACACACATTAATCACAAATGTGCTTTGCCTTAGACGTTCACTGACAATTCTATACACCACCATGAAAAAGATCCAAACCTTTAACAGCCCATTCATTCGCTGTTATTCAGCATATTGACTACAACTGCCAATAATCCTACAGCCAAAAGCATCACTTGAGATTTCTGAGATATCCCAGTTAAATCCTGTCATTCCTTCACGGCTGGGAAAACCTGGCAGCCCTTGCACCTCCTCCTGGGGGACAGTAATGCAGGTGCTGAGGAACAAGGAGGTGTGAAAGTTACAGGTTTACTGATGCTGCCACCCACCACCTGTTTTTTCCTTGTTCATCCCCGGGGGTGGCAGGCCACAGCTTTCACCTGCCTGGGAGCAGAATGTCACAGTCCTCCTGCTTTGAAGGTGGGATTTCACAGAATCACAGAATGTTAGGGATTGGAAGGGACCTCAAAAGATCATCCAGTCCAATCCCCCTGCCAGAACAGGAACACCCAGATGAGGTTACACAGGAAGGCGTCCAGGCGGGTTTGAATGTCTGCAGAGAAGGAGACTCCACAACCTCCCTGGGCAGCCTGTTCCAGTGTTCTGTCACCCTCACTGAGAAGAAGTTTCTTCTCAAATTTAAGTGGAACCTCTTGTGTTCCAGCTTGAACCCATTACC
>VWYH01010071.1:334818-377360 GCA_013399365.1 Pampusana beccarii
CCTGCTGTCCACCAGGACCCCCAGGTCCCTTTCCCCTACACTGTTTTCTAATAGGTCATTCCCCAACCTATACTGGAATCTGGGGTTGTTCCTGCCCAGGTGCAAGACTCTACACTTGCCCTTGTTATATTTCATTAAATTTTTCCCCGTCCAACTCTCCAGCCTGTCCAGGTCTCTCTGATGGCAGCACAGCCCTCTGGCGTGTCAGCCACTCCTCCCAGTTTAGTGTCATCCGCAAACTTGCTGACAGTGCACTCAATTCCCTCATCTAAATCGTTAATGAATATATTGAATAATATAGGCCCTAGTACCAACCCTTGAGGCACTCCACTAGATACAGGCCTCTAATTAGACTCTGCCCTCTTGACCACGACTCTCTGGCTTCTTTCCTCATTTAACTCATCCAACTCCAGCTCCATGAAAGCTACTCATCTAGACTAAATTGACTTGGGCTCCTCTGTAGTCAGTAAAGGAAAATAAAGGATGTAGAGGATGACAGGTCACATCTATCTTAGACTTGGTACCGTCAGTACTGCATGAGCTATTCATTAGATGTTAAGTATTTTTGTGTATCAAGAGCCCAGATGACAGCTTAGACTAGGTGCCTAGCTTTTGTAACGGTTAAAATTAATGAAGACAAATTCCACCCTAGGATGAGACACATCCTTCAACTTCCAGTACATCAACCATGCTTACACACCAGTTCTGGCTGAATTCAGATGCCCGAAGTTCTTCTTCTCAAGGTTGCCCATAGCACATGAGACATTCAGGTCTTCTTAAAAACAACAGTCTTCTTAAAACCAAATGTTATTTATTTTAGCTGTAAGTATTTGTCTTATAGAAAATAATGGACACTGTCTACATGTATTTCTGCCATGCAACTTCAACTATAATTCAGGCAGACCTAATTTCTTCAGCCATCACAAGTAAAGCCTGGCATTTTTCAGGTGCTGTGGACCATGAATGCTTCTCCCCTTCTGTCTCTCTCACGTCTCTTTTAATCCCACCAGTTATTTTTGTTACTCTACATTCACATTTCATTTCTTGTCCTTGTAGTTTGCGGTAGAGGGAGCCAAAAATGTAGGAGCCCCATAAATAACAATTAGCTGTCTAACTTTGAGTTAGCTGCTTGATGCATTCTTTTTCTTCTTTTTTTCCTGCACAGATTTTTTTTACTAGTTAAACAAATGCTACTACGCAGCATGCAGAAAATACCAAAGACACACAACATACCAGCACATGAATAATCAAGCAATGTAGAGTATTCAAAATCTATCCTAGGGCAGTTCCAAATCTGTCACTGAAAACAGCAAATTGCAGGCTTGGTGAGACCCTGTGGGTTTTCCCCCAGCAGCTGACCAGCTGCCAGCTGCATCCATAGGAGACACCCCTTTTGGCAGTCAGACTCCTCTGTTAATTATCTCTTTTTCCTGCTTCTGGCAGGCATTACAGGATATTTAAAGGCTCCTAAGTTTAAAGTGCTCCCTGAATTTAAAGTGAAAATGTTATCTTCATTTTATAAGAATGTATAAGAACTTCATGCTCATGCAAATGATCAGTAATTGTGACTAGCAAACAAATATTCAAAGTAAGCTATAGCCTCTTCAGCCTCCCCCTGCAGAAAACGATCTTGTTCTTACAGAAGCCAATACATTCATTAGAAAGAAATCTGCTCTGAGCTTTTTAATGGGCAAGAAAAACAAAAGCCAGTCATAGCTTCACGGTAAAACATTTATTGCAATTCTATGAGTGGATTAAATGCTTTCTAGCAATTGACATAGTAAAAACAACCTCAGAGTTTATGCATAGAAATAGTGACGGCCGATTTCTGTGTTCTCCGCGTTTTTAAAATAAATAAATATTTGCAATTATTGCAACAACATTTAGGTTTGCAAATACACTAGGATGTTTTATATTTCACACAGCAACCCCATTTACCAAATGTGTACAAATACGCAAAGCCCGGTTATAAGACATTGCTGTTACCTCTCGGATATTTAAAACAGAGCACAGCCAGCTTCCATAGAGGGCTCACACCTATTTCAAAGGACACAACCTCATTCTTACATGGTACACTGTGAATTTAAAGCCAATTTGGATTTTATTCTTCTACCTTTGATCCGGTAATACAATGAAAGGTAGTGAAACCATTAATTTAAACCTCCACAAACCTGGGGAAAATTCTGGTGGGGTCTCACATTTTGTGACATGAATGCCTCAAATTACTGTTTTAAAACGATGCAGAATTGTCTACCCTTCTTTATGTATTCTCCATAGGCTATTATGCCTTAAGATTAAGGAGCCATCTTGCAGGTGCTATACATGGTGCTGCACCAAGAAAAGGCAGAAATGCCAGTTGCCCGTGCTGATTGTTCTGGTTTCTAAGTACCCAGATTCCTCAGATACTTCATCCATGCGAGAGACTTTACTGCCAACACACTCAGTTTCGAAAACCCGTAACACATTGTTTTCTTCTTACATCTGCGTTCATGCCATTTGCGTGCAATAATATCCCACGTATTATTTCTGTTCTAAAATGGTGGGCAAAGAAAAAGCAATGTGCTGACAAGAGTTTAATCCAAGAAAATATAAGGAAGAACAAACTAATGAATAGAAGTTGTTTCGTAAGTGAGCACTTTAAGGGCAATACCTGCAGCTATCCAGAGGTGTGACCTCCATCCCATGCATATACAAGTAGACCAAATTGAACTCCACTGCCATAACCTGCTATTAAATTCATCTAAGCTTTTATTGCAAAATGTATCTAGTCCCATTGCCAGCCACGGAAGCATGCTTGGTCCAAGTACATATAAAACATTATAAAAATTATTACTGTTGACTGTATATCGTTATGTATCAATTATAAGGGCCCTGTGCAAAGCCTACTCTTTACAGATCCATTGTTTAAGCAAGGGTTGCAGTTCTGGAAAGCATTACTTACCTCAAATCATATTTGTAGAGAACTGAGATGAGAAGCAGTCACAAAACTCAGCAGTGGCTCTATGGATTCGGAGGAATTTGGCCCTGTAGACTGTATGTCTCAGAAATTATGATAAATGAAATTTTTACCAGCACAACAACATTTGTTCTGTTTGGCCTCCTCAGCTACAAACAATTATAAACTGCACCTCAACAGTCCCACCGGCAATATTCCCTCATAGCCACCACCTTTACTCCCCTAGGAGGAGACCTAAAATCATAAAGCTTTTAGCAAGAAAAAGCACAAAACACACCCTTTGAGATACTGAAACTAAAAGCTCCAGGTCTGCCTGGGTGTGAATCCAGACAGCAGCAGCTTCGCATGTCACGAGAAACCATCCATCGTACATGTTGTGAACCAGTCAGTCCAGTTTTTAATGATCCGGATTGCACGTCAGCTCTGACACCCGACTTGAAACTAGAAATATCTTTGAAGTCTAATCAAAACTGTCGTAGGCATCTCAAATGTCTTGTAAAGATACTTGAGTGAATACCTATCTAGTAAATACTTAGTGAGTTAATTGCGATACTAGAATGAATCACTCCAGTGCTTCTTTAATGTCTCTCTTCCAGGCAAGAATATCCACAACTCCCATACAATATTATCTTTCTAGTTATTCATATTCAAAATTTTTCCTTCCTGCCATGAAGCCCACAGTTTATAACGTACATGCTGAAATATCAGTTATTGCATTTTTGACAGGAAATAACCCGCTGCAGTTGCTGGAGGAAACAATCAGGCAGATTCAAAGATCACTTCATAGCAGTTAAAAGTGCTTATTGCTCCAGTCTCATTGCTTCTAACCTTAATTCACATGACTTTTATGACCTCTCCGTCTAAGCTTTTCAAGACAGATATTAAAATACCTGGAAACCATCCTTGTTATTCATTTGACTTGCCCTACCCACAGATTAAAGAGATATTTTTCTCCAGCTGAATTCCATTCAACTTTTCTCAGTTCCTTTTCATTTTCAAACCTTCTTTTGTTATTATCAACTTACTGAAAGAGATCTGCATAAACCTTTGAAAACGCACAAGTTCTAAAGTGATATGCTGAATTCACCTCAGATCAAGGGCAAGAGAGTCATTCAGCTTCTAAAAACTAGGTTAAAACTAACATTTCATGCTCCCAATATATAGGATATTTAATGCCTAATCTGTAAGACACCTCAGCATGCATTTCGCTGGTCACGTCACATCAGTTACAAAGACCTGCAGGAGTCTGAAGCTAGGATATAAAGGTAGGAGAGTCATCATTTTCAGGAAATTTGTTACTTTTCTAATTTGTCACAAGTCAGAATATTCCCCTTTAGTAAACTGAAACCGGAGATTAAGAATTCAGGATAACCATACACTATGGTAGTCCTTCCTATTACAAGTGTTTGGGCAGGTAACTAACTAGCCAGGCTCACACCCAGAGAGTAACCTAGGGAAGCTGTAACAGTAGGGATAGCATCTCCCGAGAAAGAGGGCAATCATCTTGTGCCTCCCCCCGTTCAATAGTTTCTCCTTAAAATCCAATAACAGTTCCTTAGCAATTTTATTAATATCTGCTGGAGCTGGCTAGGAGAAGCAATAAATCAGTGGATCTTCCTGCTACCTTTGCCATACATCCTCCATATGTCTTCTTTTGTTGTGCAAGGCACTCAGGAAATTGCCAGAACTTTGTATTCTTGGTACTCAGAGACAGAAATATTTGCCATTATTAAGGAGTCACTATACTGGTTTGGATTTACCTTTGCATTTGCATAGCCTCACACACAACAATAACTGTAGAGTAGGTTCCTGGTTCAGGGTGAAAATGTGCTATTTATTTCTACGTTCCCCAAAAGAAACACTCTATCTTTTCTCAAACAGGGTATCTCTGAAAATCACCTTCTCAGACAATTATGGCTGATACATTAATAATCAGGTCCTCCAGACTGAAAAATCACTGAGGAAACGTTAAAAAACCCTATATAACTAATTTTTAACAAATATATTTCCTTCTGTCTTTAAGATAGATACTTGTATTCCTTCTTCGTTCACAATATTAAGGAATGGTATGCTGAGGTGCCATGGAAGCTGGGAACTAAATTATTAATCTATTAGCAGGAGCAAAATGCTGAAGAAAGAAGTTGGAAACTCCTGTAGGTATGCTAGAAGAAAACGTATTCCCACAGAAAAAGTCCTAGAAAAAAGGGATCGCATACCAGCAAATGCACCGGTGTAATTTCCAGTGCATAAATGCAAGTTACAGCCAGGATCGTTTGGTATCTTCCACAGTTTCCAGCCACAATTCAAAACTTTAATCCATCAACTACAAGAGGTGTTTGGTTTTTTTCTTCACTGTTATCTGACATTTTTCCTGCAACTGTCACAAATTGACAAATATCATACTTTACTAGGAGTCTGTATGCTCACTTAACTGTAGTATGCAGACTGTATATCAACACAACAAGAACCTGTACTTTTCAGCTTTAAGGAATAAATTTGTCACCTTGCAAGAGCCTCCTCAAAGTGATGGATGTTTATTTTGTTATTGGTCACTCCAGAGTGTCATATGTTTTTGTACAAACATTTGAAAGCAACCTAGGAATTACCAATTGATTAATATTCCCTGTGCTAATAAATATTTGCGTTTTGTTCTTTCAGTGCAGCAGTAGATATACTGCAGCCTGTTTTAACCTCTTAAAATACTCTTCAAACTATGAGCTGTTAACTTCAGTTCCTGAATTTATCTAAAAAAACCTCCTCTTAAAAATATTAAAGTACATTTACAGTGAGTGTATCTCTTCCAGTTTGGTTGACAGATTGGGATCCTTTGCATATTGAATGGAGTGGGTATTTTGAATTATGCTTCACTTATTTTTACAAGGGTGGCAGGCCTAGGACTCCACAAAGGAACAGAGGAAAGTTCCTTCTTTGTACCTCAGTATTACATGACCAAGCACCACCAGCAGACCTGTCAAATCTTATGCATTCACTAAGAGGCTCAGAAACTTCTCCATGAAGGTGCCTGCAATTGCAGAACGGAATCTCAGTTTCTCTCCTGTTCCAGGTTCCCATCTGCCAGATCCATCTGGACCTTGATCCATCACACACTGATTATCTGCATCTGGTACATAAAAACAGAAGGGGAGCAAATTTGAAGTACCATACTGCAGCTAAAGAAGGCGCCAACAAGTGAGCCACCACATTTAAAGGATCAGATACACTGGCACTTAACACACTCATCCCCATCCATCCTATATACAGGGTCACATATAAAGACAGGGCTGAGTGGTCTCTTGCACAATGGAAATACTGAAGAAAATTTATATAAAAAACGATAGTTTAAACAATACTTAAAATTGGCATAAACCGGTACTGTTGCTAAAAAAATGCAAGCTTGCTCTCTTCTTGCCTGTTTTCTTGTTCCTGTCCTTGTGTTATCCCCTCCCTTGAGCTAACACAAACATTTGTGAGGTTGCCTGATGTATTAGGATATGGAATATATCTGGATTAAAAATCCTCTGTTTCTTGTTAGGTCAATTTCTACCTAATTAAATGCTGAATATAATTCAGCACATAATTCACATGACAATGCAAATGCTTATGCTGACCAAGGACGCAAGAAACATATAGGTAGTAGCGGGAAGAAGGATTGCTTCTTTTAAAGGCACTTCTGTTTTATTCTAGCTTGAATCCAACCATTACTGTGCTGTTTCAAAGCTCACCAAGATGACTGAAGAAGACACTACCTCCATGGCTCTCCTCATCACCTTGACCACATTTCCCCGCTCCCTTTCTTGTGTAAGAATTACTGCTTATTCAGGTAAGTCTGATCAATTCACTGATCTCACTGAAAAGTAACTTTCTTGTAAGGCTGATTTTTGGCTGGACCACTAAACTGACTCACTGCCCAGCTGCAAAATGGCACCAACACAAGAAAGGGGATGCAAGCTCATAGAGGTGCAAGAATCCTTTTCCACATCTTCAGGACTTCACCAGCAACCAAACAGGGATCTCTGCAGCTACGATTACAGTCCTCGGGTCAGCCATTGACTGATGCAAATTACCAGTAAAGCAGAAATCTGCGTGTTGAAACCAATCCAATACAGGCATTGGAATCATTGTACCTAATAAGCATCTGGAATTATTTGCAAGACACTGCTGTTGCATGGTACCATCTGCTCCCCAGGGCTCAGTATTGGGGCCAGTTCTGTTTAATCTCTTTATCAACGACAGGATGAGGGAATCAAGTGCACCCTCAGTAAGTTTGCAGATGACACCAAGTTGAGTGGGAATGCTGATCTGCTGGAGGGTAGGAAGGCCATCCAGAGGGATCTAGACCGGCTGGATCCATGAGCTGAGGCCAATTGTATGAGGTTCAACCAGGACAAGTGCCGGGTCCTGCACTTGGGTCACAACAACCCCAGGCAGTGCTACAGGCTCGGGGAAGAGTGGCTGGAAAGCTGCCTGGTGGAAAAGGATCTGGGGGTGTTGATTGACTGTCTTTTCATCTCCAATGCTTAGGTCATAGTTCTCCTGTGATTTCCAGCCTTATTGGCTCAGCTCTTGGAGGGAAACTGGATGTCAACCTGCTGGACAAATGATCTACAGTAAGATCTTCCCATGCAATTTCAGAAGCAGTCCTTCAATAACATACAGGTTCCACACTGTTGCAGGGTTTAGGCAGGGCTTGCCTTGTGACTAACATGTAGACGTAGAGAACCAGCTGTGCCAAGCTATAAACTTGGTGAGCTGGTGAACTGAGCAGTAGTTGTTTGAACCTGAGAACAGAAATTGAAGATTCAAACCACATGAAAAAAAAAAAAAAAGACAAAACAAGAAGTTTAATCTATTCACAGCAGAGCAGGAAAGAAAGACAAGGAACCAAGTGTCTTTCTGACAGGTCTTTTCCTCCAGTAGCTTGATGTTTCAGTAATTCTACATGTAAAATCATCTTGTGTACAGCATATGAAAACAGACATTAATATGAACAAAACAGATAACTGCAGTCCTCAGTGCTCTTTACATACAGATACCCATTGTCTTCATGATGTTGCAATTGCAAGTCTGTTTCTGCCAAATGGACTGTGAAAATCAATAGCAAACTCCATTTGCTAAATAACACAAGCTCTGACTTGGCTAAGGAAATTTGGACTCGGGTGGTTTGTGCAAAACTACCAGTACAAACTCCATGGACATTCTTACTCTTGCCATGTGGTCACTAGCAGGCAGTTTTGAAAAACCAGTCTTTTTGACATCAGAATTTCTGGACTTGCACCTGTGTATTAAAAAAATTCAGATTTAATCAACAGGCAAAAAGTTTTTCCCTACATAAATTACTAAAAATAATTAAATTATGCTTAGTAATTGTGCTGCTGAAGATGCAGTCTTTTGAATAAACCAACCCAACCTGAATATGGTCATTAAAAAAAAAAAAAGCCTTTGTATTTTTTTTTCAAAAATCAATTTGGCTTGGTGATGTGACTTCTAACTACCTCCCAAAGCTGTCATAAGGCGAAGATCAGGTGTACCTCCTTGATATTTTCAGTAATCTATTGGGTAACAAAATACTAGGTGGGTTCTAACTGACAGTGACTAGAAAATGCCCCTGGTTTCCAGGACTACCTCTGATTTCCGCACACTGATGCTATAGCCCTGTCCCACTCTACTTGAAAGGTACAGCTAGAAATTCAGTCCTTTCCAGATTCATTTTTAATTAACATTTTCCATTTAAAGCAAAAATATTCTAAAGCAGACCCGGCTTCAGTTAGTGTCACAATCTACTTTTAAATACTGGTGTGCCACCTCTGAGTGCTAAGACTTGCTCCACCTTGTTTTTGCTGCTTACCGGTAAGCCAGTGTCAACCAAGAGCTTTTCTTGGCCCTGAACCCAACCTTGAGGAAATCACCCCTTAGCACTCTGGTAAGGAAAACGGTCAAAAAACACAAGAAAAAACAAACAAACAAAACCAAAACAAAAACAACACAACTCACAACAAAAAACAAAAAAAAACTCACAAAAAACCCCGAAACAAACAAAAAACCCCCAAGCCCCCCAAACAACAACAAAACAACCCACAAAAAACCAACACAAATTTGTAGCAATAACCAAATTGTTTAGTTGTAAGTGCGGTTTTTTTAATGCTTTGCACTCCTAGTGCACGTACGATGGGGAAGAAGTGCGGGATAACTGTATTTGAAGGGCAGAGGATGAAGGCGATAGGGAAAGGGCACCCGAGCAGCAAGGGCACCGCGAACACGCTGAGCGGGCGCGTCCATTCCGGGCCGGCGCAGCACGGCCCTGGGCAGGCGGCTGCCGCTGCCGCAGCCGCACCGGACGCCCCTCCCGGGAGGCGCTGCCCCCCGGCGGGGAGAGGCGGAGCCGGGCTGAGGGAGCGCGGGCGGGGCGGGCACCACACTGCCCGGGAAGGGGCACGGGGAGCCCGGTCACGTCCTGCACCCCAACGCGCTCCTTCCGCCCTCGGCGCCGCAGTGCTGCTCTCCGCTCGCTCCTCCCGTGAGGCAGAGCCCCGGGGGCTGCTTGTCAGGGGAGGCCGCGGCCGGGGAGGGACAGCAGCTGCTCCCCGAAGGTACCTCTACCTCCAGCGAGCTCCCCCTCAGGGACAGGTGGCGCTTCCCGGAGGAGCCTTCCTCCCCCTCCTTGCGCTGGTGGCCCGGAAGGGAAGCCCTGCCCCTCCTTCTCCTCAGCCGGCTCCCAGGTGGCAGCGGCCATCTCCGTACCTCCCTCCCCGCTGTCTCCCGCCGGGCTGCTCCACCTGTAGCGCCCGCGGGGCGGGCAGAAGGCGAGCGCCCCCCCGCCCGGCCGGGGCACGGCCGCCGCTTCCTCCCGCTCCGCAGCCGTGCGGCCGCAGCCCTGACGTCGTTTCCTTCCAACATGGCGAGGGCAGGTTGTTGCTGCGGCCGCTGCCGCCGCCGTTGCTGCTGCCGCCGCCGCTGCTAATGGAGGCGGGTGCGGGCCGGGAACGGCTCAGGGACTGAGCGCGTCGCGGGCGCCGTCCGCGTCCACACGCAGCGGGGCGGGGGTGCCGGAGAAGGAAGGAGAAGGCTTCGTCCTCCCCCAGCCGCGGGGGTTGGCTGTCGCCGCCGCCTGGGCCCACCCCAGCCTCCCCTCGCGGGGAGCCTGCGAGCGGGCGTCGGGACGCCGCGGCCCTCCCTCCCCCCTCCGCGGGAGCCCTTCCCCCGCGCCTGCCTCGGCCCGGCCCCGTGGCCTCGCCGCCTGCCCCGGCCCCTCGCAGCCCTCCCCCCGGCGGGAGCGGCCGGTGCCCCGCTCTCCCTTCCCCACCCCACCCCGCCTCCTCCTCTCCCGGCTCGATTGCGCTCATGTATGAAGGGAAGAAGACGAAAAACATGTTCCTGACCCGGGCCCTGGAGAAGATCCTGGCCGACAAGGAGGTGAAGAAGGCGCATCACTCCCAGCTGCGCAAAGCTTGCGAGGTGGCCTTAGGTGAGGCGCAGCCCGGGGCGGGAGGAGGCGGCCGGGATGCGCTCCGGGACCCCCTTTCCCTTTTGCCTGGTGTGCGTTCGTGCCGCGGGGCGGGAGGGGGAAGGGAGAGAGGCGCTTCGGGGCCTCTCTGGGGAAAAGAAGCGGAGGGGGCTGTCCGGAGGGGAAGGGCCGGGGGAGGTGGGGCTGCGGGCTGTGCCGTGGCGGAGGTTTTGGGATGGAGTGGAGGATGTGGTGAGTTGTGTGACACTCGGCGTCGGGGCGCAGAGAGGCCGAGGCCTGTTGTCGCCTGACAGCGAAGCCCCCTGGGCTGGGGGGAGAGCTTTGCCCCCGGCCGAGAGCGGCCCCTCCGCGCACTGCCCTGGCTGACAGGGGCGGTGAGGGCGCTGCGGCGCCCGGTGCGTTCCCCTCCTCCTCCTCCCCGCTCGCAGGATGAATAGGCAGAGAGACTGAGGCACCGAGCTGAGCTGACCTGGAAGCAGACGGCCGGCGGGGAGGGAGCAGGTGACAGGCAGCGGTGAGGGAGGGGCGGGGGTGGCGGAAAGCGAGAGACAATGACACCAGGCCCCGTCTGGAGCTGGTGGCCCTTTGGAGTCGGCATGCTGTCCTGTAGGGAGGAAGGCTAGAGAGGGAGAGCTTTATGCGGGTGGAGAAACAGCCGATGGGGAAGGGGGCTCCCTCCGTGCGTGGCAGAGTCGGTGCAGCCACAGAAGGTGTGGGAATGTTTCCCGGCTTCGGGCTGAGGAGCGGGGTCTGGTTTGTAGTGCAGCTGTGTCAACACCTCCTCGTCTAGAAGCCTGATGGAAGTACCGGGGCTGGATAATAGTGCAAAACATCTGTACACATGCAATAACAGGCGGTATAAAAGGAGAGCTGGGGCTTTAAAATTCTGGCGTGATAGGTACAGACAGGGTTTGAAGCTCTGTGGCAAGACATTGACGTATTTACTGAGAGACTTCTGGAGAAAGGCCTGCTTTATTTAAATAATACATAAATGGATTATGTCCCTCCCGTTCTTGTGTAATTGTTTCTGGGTTTGGAGATAATTATCTTGATTTTGTACAGTAATAATGTCAGTTTAAATGGATTTTTCTGAAGAGATAATATTAAATTGAAACTTGCTTGTTTTGAAAATGAATATAAGTGATTTCAAGCTCATCTTTTGTCATTCTGTTAATTTGTCTTTTATAATACTTCTCATTTTTTAAAAAATAGAACAATTCTCTTCTTATTTTCTTTGTCTGTGAAAGGCCCTGACAAATGGAGGGGGAGAAATGGTAATAGTTCAACTATGTATTTCTTAGTAATTGAAATAGATTGGAAAGAGTTTTTTCTTATATTTCTCATTTATCAGTGGAATTATTAATAAGAATCCTATGACTTAGGCAGGTGGGATTAATCTGGTAACCCGCTGGCCTTTCCATTGACTTTAGACTGTGTATTCAAGTTAGAAATAAAACAGATAAATGTTTTCTTATTATTAAACTGAATTTATATCCAGCCTGTGTGTCATCCATAGAATTAGACACTGGTATTAATCTTGTTCTTCTGCTGTACTTTATTTCAGTAGCTTGATCCGTCTTAAGTATCGTCCAGCTCCCTCAAAGCATGACTGCATTGTGTTACACAGATTATAAGGCGAGCCCTCTAGACTGTACAGTCTGCATCTTTTATCTTGTAAGGTGGTTTGTGCAAGGAGACCCTGCAAGCACACATCCTCATGTGTTCTATGCTACAGCTTCATTGAAGCCTTTTCCTGTGGATCTGATCGTGTGGTTGGGGCTTAAATAGGAAAACGATATGATGTGTGGGTATAAAAGCCAGTGAAGCAGAAAAAGGGAAATATAAAATTGTGTGGATTAGCTGATGTATATAGAAGGGTTTCATGAACTTGAAATATATCAGATGTGATGTTAATTACCATAAAATCTTACTGAAATAAATTTTTTTAGATTGTGGCACAATGAGATACAGTTGGTGATTGTAAATGTAATATGGTCCATTGTCTGGTTTTGTGTGTGGTAGACTCCTAATTCAAAAGTGGTAATATGTAACTCTTGAATAGAGCAGTGCTCATGTCTGACTATAAAAAGCTTTTCAGAGAAATGTGAATATCCTCCTTATTTCACATGTGGGGCAACTGGGTGTTTAAGCTGAGCTTTGATTTTCATAGTAAAATTGGAAATGGGATTTATGTATTGTGCTCTCTCCATCCAGCTCTTCTTCATCTATTGGACGATACTCTTCAACTGGATGCTTCTTTGGTATCTTAGGCAGGGGATACATACTTCTTATTCCTGAGAAATTTCTTTATTTTAGAGAGCAACAACATTAGTTATAAAACATTAGTAAAATAGTAATTTAGAGTTAAGTTCAAGTTAGAGTTAACTCTGGCAAAGTCTAAAGTTTTATTGGATTTTTAAAAAATTCTTGTTAAATAAAAGGTAGTTTTAAAAGCCATGACAGTAATTACATATCCTCAGATCATCATGTTTTCTTCAGTCTGAATATTAATTGATTAGTCTTCACTGAAATTATCTGTTGTAATACAAGACTCTGCCATTAAGATCTTTTTGTTTCCAACTTCATGACTGTAGTAGAATGATGCTTACTATATAAAATATTCTGACTAGTAGTTCTTACTAATCCAGACTCTCTTTTTTTGTCTTTTTTGTTTGTTTTTCTAAATCAAGTGTTTACATTGTTTTACGTTTTTATACATGATCAGCCACTATTGAAGTATTTCAGAAACAATCAAGCAATGACCAGAAATACGGTATTTTTATACAATAGGCAAACAAAACTCTAGTTTTTAGACTGCAGTTAACAAGCAGTATTTTAAGAGTCATTAAGAATATCCCTTTCGTCATTTTTAATCCCTCTATGTTTTCTTACAAACCTGTGGTGTTGCATTTCATTAAGATTATACTTCATCTATTTTTTTATTTGTGAATTCTGAGGGAAAAAAATGCAGAGCATTCCTGGTATGTGTTACTGTGGCAGTTTGACCTCTGAACAGGTGTTGAGATGAGGTCCTTCTAGTATGACCATTTTTCTGGGATATTCAAAGATAAAAAAGCAAAATATGAATTAAATAATGCAACTCAAATTACAGATATTCTTTGGTATTTAACAGGAAAAAAAAGCGCCTGATACTCGCATGCTGTATCTAATGATTCACCATATTGTGTCTGGATTAATACAGAATAGTTGACTCCAAGTTTAATGTATTTTTTTCATGTAATGTCCTTTTGGAAAGGTATTCTCTGTATGTAAAATATGTAACATTTTTTTCTCTACTCTAGTCGCCTAATGAAATACAGCTGACAAAGAACTTCATGTTGTTCACTTGCATAGCAGCTACTCTTAATCTATGTAAGGAATTAGTTTATCTTTAAAATTGTCTACTTGCAGAGAGCACGAGGCAGCAAGCTGAATTAGATTTAGAAGTTTCCTTCCCAGTCAGTTCCCTGCACTGCTCTTTCTGTATCGCTTTTCAGCCATATTGCAGTCTAGGAAACTTTACTATAAACATACTGCATTATGCATAGTCCATAAAAGATCTTGGGGGAAAAAATAGTCATCTAAATATAAAGTCTTTAATAGACTGAACAAAAACTGTCAGTGCTTTGTGTTAAAATCCGGGATTTGTCTGCCTGGACCGGTGGTTTATAGAAGGACCAAGCTGAGCATATCAGAGTTCCCTGCTTATATAAAGGCTGCTTAGTTCAGCTGCAAGTCAGGAGTCAAGCAACACTTCTGTAACACTCCAAACTGCAAATAATGCAAAATGATACGGATGTGTGCCTGGTATGTACTTTATAAAGAGAAGTGTGCGTGTGCTGCTTGGAATTCTGGAAGTACCAACCAAAGAGGTTTGAAACTCATTTTAAAAATGTTCTTCAGTGATCCTTGGATTGCTTAGTCTGTCATTCAAAGATTCTTCTGGATGATGTAGGTCTCATGAAATGTGAAAGTAACAGCTCCATTCAGTTCATGCTGCCATTACATGCATGCACAGAATGATGAGGGAGCAGGGTATAATTCAGCACTGAATCTTAGTTTTTCTGAAAACAGGTAACGTTTGGAGTAGAACTCACCCCAGAGATGGGAAGATTCATCTGTATTTTTACCTATGCAGATGTGTAAATGGCCTGGGAAAGTCTCAACCTGCATGCATTTTTCTTTCTCTCTTTTTACTCTTCCTAGTTTCATTTTCTCATTTCCTTTGCATATATAGATAATCATGTTGTATTTTTAGAATCAGCTAGGTTAACAGTCAATATAGAAATGCGTGTACGTGTTGTAAGTGCTGGCTGCATTGAAAAAACCTTCCTAAACTAGAGTAAACAGTTAAAGATTCATCTTGAAGACCATTATCGTGTTACTCCTCTGGAAGTAATTTTACTGGACAAGTGTTGGATGAGCTAAATTTCTGTTTGTATTTTAGATAATACGGTTCTCAGTAGGCTATCTTCCATCTTTCACCAAAATTAATTGTCCTTTTTTAGAAGCCAAACCCCAGAATTTTTAGAGTCTTTTCTGTGCTGAATACAAAGAGATTGGTATTGTACCATTGTCTGTTGTCTGCATGTGCTATAGGCATTTATTTTCACAATATACAAGTCACCATTGTCTGTACAGTATTTATTTTCTGGTTTTAATTGTTCTTCTGAAACATGTATCTTAAAGTAAGCAAGCAAGATAAATGGTGATTTTTTGCTAGTACAAGCCAAGATGTATTAAAACAGAAAAACCCCAAAACAAACAAAAAAAACAACCTGAAAATTGCAGCAGGCCTTCCTCCTTTTGCTCGCTTTGCTGAACTTTGACTTTACCTAGCAGGGTTTCAGTGCAGTTAAGACCTCATCTTGTTTTGCAAATATCATAGAATCATAGAATTATTTGGGTTGGAAGAGACCCTCAGGATCATAGAGTCTAACCATGAAGATGTAAAACTTGGCTTGGTAACAGTAAGGTTGCTTTCCAGGTTGCCTTCTGCATTGAAGGTATGAAGTGTTATTTTTGTCAAATTTAGGGGGCTAATTTAAGAGAAGTTGTGTATAGTGGGAATTTTTATTGTTTAAATGTGATAAGTTATTGGCTGTGTAGAATGGCAACGCTGATGAGCTTTAATCTCCCTTGAGAAAGGGGGTGGTTGGCAGGGTGCACATATAAACACTTTTGTAGAAAAGTGTGTAGTAGTTAGGTTTGAAAAATGTTAGTGGGGAATGGGTATCAAATATTTGCTTTTTGTCTTGGAAGGAAAAAAAAAAAGTTGTTTTTTTTTTCAGGTGGAACTTTGACTTTATCCTGAGCCATGTCCTCACTCAAAGCTTTTCATATTTTGAAAGTTTTAACATTGATTTTCAGTATTTTTAAAAATCTAATCTTGAAAGACTTCAAGACATCTTCGTGACACAGGGCAGCTTTTAGATAGCTCTGTTCTGCTGTGTATCCTAGAGCACTAATTGTTAACACTGAAGCTTAAAATGAGAAGTTGTTGCCTTGTGACCAGAGTGCATCTATCTCTTATAATGAAATATCTTTACTGTTTTGTGGGGTTTTGTTCTGGTTGATCATTTTCTCTACCCTCCTCCAGTTTATTGTTCCTCTCATTGTTATCTTTTTCTGTCTTCTCTTGGTTCTTATCTCCAGTTAACCATTGTTACATTTTTTTCAGGATAACAACAGTATCCATTCTTAAGCGTCTTCTTCATATACAATTGAAAAGAAATTGGCTTGGCTGTTGATGTCAGATGTACGTTCCACACCTTCTCTGGAGTCTTTCAGAGAATAATAGATATTGAGCTAGCATGTTGGTAATATGTTGATAAATATGCTAACTTGTTTAGTTGTCAGGGAGAATTATCACATGGGTGTTTATAGAGAAGGAAGCATCAGCCAGTGGTGGTCTAGTCGTTCTCTCTGCGCTGTTCTTGGCAAAACTCCTAGCTGAAATCAGACTCACAAAGCCTTCTTTGGTGGCATCTACCTGTCAGTTTTGGGATTTTTGTTGGTGTTGATATTTTTATCAAGTTGCTTATTAGTTACTACTACTTCAAAGTAAACAGATGCTGCCAGGAGCCTGGGAAGCAAGACCAGCGAACTTGTACGTGCCTCTCATTCAGTTCTGCAACAGGCAGCGGTAGCTCAGTGACTCAAATAGGCATGGGAAAAGGGAGTTTCATGTTTTCTGCATCAAGCCAGAGAGCTTTCCTGCGTGATGTGTAAATTGGTGGTTTGACAGGAGAAAATATTTTTAGCAAAGGAAAGACAGCTACGGCCAGTGTAGCATCAGAGGCTGAAGTGACTTGGGAAACAACTCTGCAGATTTGGAGGGAGGTATCAAGGAAATAAAACTAGTAAGAAGCTTGATAGTTTGTATCTGTTAGGGAAGGCAGAACTCTAGTGTGCTTGTCTGAAAGCCAAAAGTATTGTGATCTAACTGTGCTAGTCAGATGGATACAGACCAAGAAGTATTCTGTGTATAGCTGGCAGTTATTATTGTGTCCTTTTGATGAGTGGCTAGAAGAAAAAACTATAGGTTACTGTTAGGCAAACCAAACCTTTAAGAAAAATCACACACTTATGAAAAGTCTCCTAACAACCAGGGAAAACATAAAATACTTCTGTGGAATTTTACAGAAAGATAATATTGTACAAGGACAATTGAACAAATGGTAGCTGGTGTTTCTTGTTTCTGTGAAAAACACCTAGTGTCAGAACTTAAGAAAAACCTCCCCCCCTCCAAAAAAAAAACCAAAACAACAGCATATGTATTTTGTAGGTATCTTAATGGAATGTAGGCAAGTGTTAAATAAAAATATCTGTTTTAAGTGGAAAGGTAGATGATACTTGTTATATGATACTTCCCATTTTGAGTATAAATGTACAAGAGCTGCTAAAAATAGGCCTGACGTGTCCTAAGAGTTTGAAATACCTGGCAGTACTCCTTTATTGATTTCTAATCAATCTTAGGACACTGAGAAAATTCCAAACAACTGGAAGACATCAGCTACTGTGCCAACATTGTTACAAGGATGAATGGGATGGCCTAGTGTATTGACTTAATGTTGATCCCAGGCAAGGTAGTGGAGTAGCTAATACATGATGTGAGTGAGAACAGAAGTGCCAGTCAGCAAGGATTTGAGAAAGACTTTTTTTTTTTTTTTTAAAAAAAAGCAAGCTGTCTACCAGTTTCAGATTTTGGGATAGATTATAAGGCATTTTCCCAACATTTTAGTCTTCTGTAGCTCCTGTGTTCTTCAGTACTTAATTTTACACAATTGGAAGTAAAAACTGCCAAACTTGTAGGAAAGGCTTGATAAAATTCATTTGAATTGATGAATATTGAGGGTTTTTTCCCCCTATTTTTCATGTTGCTTCTTTCTGCTGGATCCATGGTCATAGCTTTTGTGTATTTTTGATGTTGGAGATTTTGCTTGTCTTTCCTTGGGGGTTTCTGGGTTTGATTTTGTTTGGTGTTTTTCTTGAAGTTTTACAGTTTACTTTTCAGTGTGGACATGAATATTATAGATGGTGAGATTTTAGTTGGGAAGCAGGAGCTTCTAAAAGAACTTGAAGTCTTGAGGAATCTGAGCTCTTAATATGATGCTGGAGTCAAGAGCAGCTTGGAAGCTTGGGTAGGGAATGTAGAGGTTATACTAACTCTCTAACTGATGCAACATTTAGAGTAATGTTATCCCTGGCTTCAGCAGTGTGGGGGTTTTATTATCAGTGAGATATGCTTGAAGAGCCATATGAATTAGAGAATGAAAAAAATAGCGCAAGAATCCGTATTTATTCTGTTGTTTTTGTTTAGACGCAGCTACAAAAAACAGTGCGCTGGTTTTATTTTCTGATGTTGCAAATCTTTGTATCATTCATTCTTTTCCAAAAATGTGTTTTAATACAAGCAAAAGTTGTTTCAAATATGTCTTATATCTGGCTGTGCTTTTCAGGAGTTTGTAGAAGGCAGTTACACTAGATGCTTCCTCTTAAAGTGCACAAAGGATGATTCTATTTTGGAAATTCCTTCCTCGTTAATAAAAAAGTCACACTTTATTTTATGGAAATTGTAAGTGAAACTGTGCTTGCACTTTTAAACATTATACCAGGAATCTTGTGTACATAGTGTGTTGTGGAAGTGCTGTTTGTGTGTGTTTGAAACCCAAAAATGACAAATAGAGCTTTCATTTTGAGGGGGTATTTCACTACTTCTGCCTTGATCACCTGCCCCCCCTTTTTTTTTCCCTCTTCAGGAATGATAAATCTCAAAAACTTCGTGAAGTGACTGATCATTGCTGCATTCTGATGGTGTTTATTCTCTGAAGGGGCTACTTGTAGCTTTTCTTTAAGCTGTGATCAAATGTACTTATGCTCGTGAAGGATTCCAAAGCAGTAATGCATTTGGTTGTGATGTTTGATTGAAAGAACAATTTTTCAGTAGCATCTCAGCATTTTTATTTTAAATTAAAAAGACTAACCCAAGCCTGAAAAGCAGATTTACACTTGACCAATGTCGTGGATGGTAGCCCCTGTCTAATTTGATAAACTCGCACGGCTGCCTGTTTTCAGCGTCTCAGATTCTGGTTTTTGCAGGTATGCTGTTCTTGTTCTGTTCTAGTATTATTTAATTTTTCTGCTAAATGGGTTTCATTCTAATTGCATTATCTCACCAGCTCTTTTGTAATGCTTGGTTGGTTTTTTTGGTCCTTTTTATTTTAGAGTTGTATACACACTCTGACAGCTTAACTAAATTTTATCAAAACTAGGAGAGTCTTTTACTAAGACATCTAGAGCATGATTGCTGGTCAGCCTTTTTTTTATTGTGGATTTCAGAATATTTTATTTACTTCTGTTTTTTCCCTCTTAACATTTCTGGTACTCTATGTATCTTGTATGCTAATGTGGTATGAGATTACAGGGTTATTGATGTTACGCTATTTAATACTTGTTTTTGTTCAAATGGGTAATGCCTGCTGCCCAGTGCTCTTCAATCTTTTTAAATTTCATGTATTTTTTGTGTCAGGAAAATAATGAAGGTATTTTTAAGATAATTGAAAATACTCACCCTTAAGATAAATGGGTTTATTGACGCCCTCTTTTGTGTCTGCTCTGAAACACAGAGGGAGATAAGTTTAAAAAAGATGATCCATTAATAATACATATTCTGCACTCACTGTATTTAGCGCTTGCTGCTCTAATACTCTTAACAGGTATTGTAATGTTATTCCTTCTTTTCACTTAGAAATAAGAGTATGGTTAGGTTTGTAAATATTTCATGTTGAGATTTTAGTCAGTGCTGGATACAGGCGTGTTTTACTGCTTTGTGTTTATAATTGACTTAAATGTGGGACTCTTGAGTGTCAATTTGCATTGCAGTTGGTTGTCAGGAATATTTGAATGACCAGCGTGCTTCAGCATTGCAGTGTGCAGCTTTGCAGTTTGAGAGCAACTCAGGGGAAGATAGTTTTAGACTTTCAAACTGAGATTGAAATGTTGGAGTTTGTTAAAGGTGTTAAATATTATTTTATTATACAGGACTCATCTGTCCAGTTGAATAGTATGAGGTACACTTACGAAGTTTCCAACATGTAAATTAAATAAAAGCGGTGTGGCACTGGTTTAATTTTTTTTTTTTTTGGTAGCTTCTTATCATACTTTAGTTTTAAAACTATGCTACAAATTAACATAGACTTGCGCAAAACAGTGTGCTTTTAGTGCAGATAATAAGCAGAAACTAATGGGAATGCCCTTTTGAATGCAGATCGTTTGTGCAAAGGTGTGGTTCTGTTACGTGTAAAGCTAATGCCCTGTGCATGCCTGGCAAGCAACCTTGCAGGTTGTAGCGGTGCATGTAAAGCTCTGTGTGGTGGTATTGCATGGACTGAGAGCGCAGCAGCTGGCATAAAATCACAGGGTTTTTTCCTGCAACTCAGGAAAGCCGGAAAATGCGGAGTCTTTACTCAGCTTGCTTCATTTGGCTAATGGGCTGTGATGTCTGCAGGAATGCTGTTCTGGATCTTGTGCAGTGGATGAGAAAGTGGATAGGAATAAATTAACCTCTGTTTTCATTATCCTGAAATGGAAACGGGGCTTTATAACTGCAGTAAGTAAAATTGCTAGAATAGGACAGCTGCATTTGCATAGAAGTTTGAAAGCTGGATAAAGACTGCCTAAGTGCCTGAGAAGTATGATTAAAATTTTCATCACCTGCAGTGAAATGAGACACTTGGATGTTTTCTCTTTGTGATTTAAGACATGACACTTTATTTTCTGTGATTATGTGTGCATAATTATGCATATAAATAGATCTCGAATGCTTAGAAATTTTACTATAAAGAGAAATAGTTTTCTCCTTTGAAATTATCTAACACTGTGGGGAAAATCAACTGATGGTTAGCGACGTTTGGAAGAGCTTTAGTTTATGTCTTAGATGCAGGAAGAAAAGGAAGCAGGGATAAGTTTGACGTCCATCCCCAAATCTTACGTTGTATTCCTTAGCTCAAGACAAAATTCTGCGTTCAAATTATTAACACTGCCTTATACGTTGAAGGTAAAGCAGCACTTGGGCCATTCTTTCCTGGTCGCCTCCTTTTCACATGAAAGCAGAAGCTGCTGTGTGTCTGCTTGGTTGCGCTGCAGGCCTTTCAATGATGAACTTGAGGCAGGTGACACGGCACTAAGACGTTTCTTACCTCTGCCCTTTGGGTGATCGGTTCATTTACACTTTGGCATGTGAGTTCACTTTAATAACATTGCCACCCTCCCCTCCAAATCAAAAATCCCTCTTTCTCATGCCCACAGCTGCTCTCAGTAGCTAGTCCAGAGGGTGGGCCAGGTCAGGGTGAAACACCCTCGCAAGGAGAGGAACAGTTTTAAATTTCTGTTTTAAAGAACAATAAAATTTAATTTTGAGGACCTTTTAAATTGTAGTCTTCTGGCTATCTCCTGGCTTGTATCTGGAAAAGATCATTATTTTCTGTGATTCAGAGCTATGGCAAGAGGGAAGTGGCATAATGCTTTTTTAATGAGAAGGTTACCAGTAGTATAATTCATATCTAGACTTACATGCGACCTTTGAAGTTCTAGTGCTTGAAATGGGTAAGAGTCTTGCGGTGTCATGTGTTTTGCTTCTTGTTTTTTCATCCCTACTTGCAAATTGCTTTTGAAGTTACTGTAGTGAGCAGGCTACTTAATGGGAATATGCTTTTTCTTTTTTTGACCATTTCTCAAGGTATCATGGACTCATAAGGATCTTGTATTTAAGTCTGAAATAAAGCTTGGTATTTTTTGACTTCTAAATTGTCTTTTAAACTGCCCATTTTCGAAAGCACAAAAAATAATTGCCGTCAGGTATCTACAGCAAGAATGGAGGTTAAAAATAAAATGTAGATTTTCACATATTACAAAGGGATCTTTTAATTTGATTCCAGTTGTTCTTAGATCTTCATACTGTGTAAGGGCTTGTGTCCTCAGCTGCATCTAGTCTGACAATTCATAGGATTGATTGCTTAACAAAAAGATATGCAAAACCTTCTCCTAGACATTGAAAATTACAAAGCAAATGATTGCCTCTGCCATCAGGATGATAATGAAAAATCTTGAAGTTTCCTTTTTGCAGAAGTGGGAGGGGTTACCACAAACATAGTTTGATCAGTTTTAACTCTGGATTTTATTTAAGGAAAAAAAAAAAAAAATTCAAAGAAGTCAAAGTAACCACCTACTTTGAGATAAATATGCTCACACACCTGGCTTCGAATAATCACCATTAAATGCCAGGATTTATTTTATTCTATGAGTCTGTTCTTTATGTGTATCACACCTATTTAATATACTGTATGCTTGTGTTCATGGAGGGAACAGCAGAGGTGTAACTTTTTCTTACTTTGAGTAAACTGTGAAATTTTAATTAAATCAATCTATGTAATAATAGTTTGTCACAACTGGTTATGCTTTAAAAAGTATGGTATATGGATGCATCATCATTGCTATGCATTTGTGCTTATTCCTGAAAAAAAACTTCTAAGAAAAAATAAGAAAGTTTGAAGGGTCACATTACATGACGAATTATTAGTGAAGAGGTGGGCTGTGCAAAAAGTGGATGTGTAGCTTTTGTTCATACAACCAAATGGTATGGAAACAAGACTGAGAAATATAGTGATGGTCTTGTTCTGCAGCAGCCTGTCCTTGCCAGGATAAATGTAAAACATGAGTAAAACATTTATTTCGGTCTTCAGTTGTCACCAACCAAGCAAATGAGCAAGTAGAATGTAGTGGAAAATAACAGGGTCTTAATAAATAGTTTCATCAGTAGGTAACTATGTCAAAAACAAATGGATCCTTGCTTATATGTGAATGCCGGAAGTCTTTACACGTGGTCAGCTGAAGTATCAGTGGTTTTAAAATGAAGATGCTGTTTCAACAAGCCAGGAATGAGGAGGGATAATGTGTGGAGAAGTCTTAATTCCACAGCATTAATTAGGTAGGTATGGATGTTTAATTTGCTGTACTTTACAGAAAGCTTAGTCATGTTAGGTAAATAAATCAACTGCATTGACAGCTAACATGCAGTTAAGATGTACTGAGCAGCACTTGAGTCCTTCTCAAGCACTACCCAGGAGTTGGTTTAAGATGTAGCAATTGAAGAGGTGGTCTGTAATAGTGAGTATTCTCATTATTCCATGCTCAAACATATGCTCAAATTCAGCTTCATAGTAGTCATGAAAAAGACTCATTAAAGCACTTTTTTCTTTTTTTTGAAAAAAAGAGTAATACAGGATTGAGGACACTTTGCGGGGAGCAAAATGCTTAGACCTAATGTGATGATTCTTTGTCACATGTTTTGTTATCAGTTAAGAGTGTTTACTAGCTATTGATAAAAGCTTATGAAAACCCTGTGATAAAGTTGATATGAACAAATAGCAAAGAAGACAGCACANAGAAAAAATAAGAAAGTTTGAAGGGTCACATTACATGACGAATTATTAGTGAAGAGGTGGGCTGTGCAAAAAGTGGATGTGTAGCTTTTGTTCATACAACCAAATGGTATGGAAACAAGACTGAGAAATATAGTGATGGTCTTGTTCTGCAGCAGCCTGTCCTTGCCAGGATAAATGTAAAACATTAGTAAAACATTTATTTCGGTCTTCAGTTGTCACCAACCAAGCAAATGAGCAAGTAGAATGTAGTGGAAAATAACAGGGTCTTAATAAATAGTTTCATCAGCAGGTAACTATGTCAAAAACAAATGGATCCTTGCTTATATGTGAATGCCGGAAGTCTTTACACGTGGTCAGCTGAAGTATCAGTGGTTTTAAAATGAAGATGCTGTTTCAACAAGCCAGGAATGAGGAGGGATAATGTGTAGAGAAGTCTTAATTCCACAGCATTAATTAGGTAGGTATGGATGTTTAATTTGCTGTACTTTACAGAAAGCTTAGTCATGTTAGGTAAATAAATCAACTGCATTGACAGCTAACATGCAGTTAAGATGTACTGAGCAGCACTTGAGTCCTTCTCAAGCACTACCCAGGAGTTGGTTTAAGATGTAGCAATTGAAGAGGTGGTCTGTAATAGTGAGTATTCTCATTATTCCATGCTCAAACATATGCTCAAATTCAGCTTCATAGTAGTCATGAAAAAGACTCATTAAAGCACTTTTTTCTTTTTTTTGAAAAAAAGAGTAATACAGGATTGAGGACACTTTGAAGGGAGCAAAATGCTTAGACCTAATGTGATGATTCTTTGTCACATGTTTTGTTATCAGTTAAGAGTGTTTACTAGCTATTGATAAAAGCTTATGAAAACCCTGTGATAAAGTTGGTATGAACAAATAGCAAAGAAGACAGCACACCCATATCTGTATGGCTTGTAGATGATAATGGTATCACAGAAGCGTTTGGGGAACATAAAGGTGTTAAAGGAGACCAAAAAAACCATTATTTGTCTTGTTGTTATCAATGAAAGCTGAGGAAGTTTCCTGTAGTACAATTACAAGGAATGAGTCAGGAAAAAAAAAAATCCTAATTTGATGTTTAAACCAAAGTCCATATTAACTCGTTAGAATTAGGAGTTTTTAAAGGGTCTCTAATCTGAAATTGCTGAACTATTTAACAGAGCATGTAATATTAAAATGTTATTGTCTGCTAACAAAGTAATGGGAAGTACTAAATGTGGGTAGTGTTGGTTGGGTTTTTTTGTGTGTGTGTGTGGTTTTTTTTTTTTTTAATTATTTATTTTCTTTTGTTTGTTTGGGTTTGTTTGTTTGTTTAGTTTTATTTATTCAAAAGTGCCAAGGCTATAAGGGATGGAGAAACCTTGAGAACTTCAGACTGGTAAGTCTGATCTGTAGATCTGTAGCAAATAAGAAAACCGGTAGAGAACAGAATGGATGTGAGTGCCATGGTGAGGAAGAATCGGCGCAGGCTTTGCAGAGGGGAAGCTTACCATTACAAATCTGTAAGGCAAAGTTGATGAGTGTGTAGATAGGTGTATGGTGATACAATTTTATAGTAAACCTCAACCAGGTTGCTCACCCAAGGCTCCTGAAGGTACTGAGCTGTCAAGGAGTACATGTTCTGCTTTCCCAACTGAGAGGTATTTCAGTTCTGCAGAGGTTTGTGGTGGTCTGAAGTGAATTGTGAGGTGACAAAGGTTGACAAAAGAAAATATTTAAAAGAGTGAAAACAACCTATTAAAGCCCACAGTTGTGGTATATTGAGCCGCTTCTTGACAAATGGCAGAAGTTGAGTGTTGATAAAGACTTCTGTCTATCAAGGGGGGAAGAATTGGAGTCACAGTTGATGATTCCATCAAAATATTGATTCTTTTGTCAAAAAAAGAAAAATATGAAAACAATAGAGAAAAAAGTGAAGCTTTTACACCACTTTATAAAGACGCTATATATTTCATGTGTAGTTCTGCTCTCTGCTGCCTCCGAAAGAGACTGTGGGCTTAGAAAGAGATGCATTGGAAGTCAAAGATGATGACTGAAATTATGGAATGTCTTCCAGAAAAGATCGAGCAGACTATGCCTCCTGCTCCCTGGAGGGGAAAAAATGAGGAAGATTAATTGAAGTTGGTAAGATTGTAAGTGACATACACATGGAGAGAGAATAATGGATTGTAATTTCTCGAAATGCAGATCTGTAGATCTTGTAGAGAACTCAGTTTATTTAACTAAAGCAAAAAAAAAAAAAATATCCTGCAGCTTGTAATTGTATTGATCCCAAAAGTTTAAATGGTTTAAAAAGTGATTAAATGGAAATTTAGCAAGGGCTGTCAAACCAGCAGGAAGAGTCTTTCTGCAGAAAGAGTATAAGCCACAGATGGCTCAATGCTGGTAGGAGGGGACTATTGCAGCATTCTTGCCCTGCTTTTATAATCTGCATTTACTTAAGCATATGCTGTTGGCCACTTGTGGAAGCAAAATACAGGCTACATATCAAGGGTTTAAGAAAAAATTGTCTTTCTTGTATCTTTTTGTACAATACAGTCTGATGGGTTTAGGTTTGATTTCTGGGTTTGTTCCCCAGTTCTTAAAGTCTGCATGAAATTTATTTAAAAATCTGGGATAGAGCTGCTTTGTTTCTCTTTGCATCTTTGGACACTGATCTGCTTATGTATTTCATGAAACATTCATTGTCTGTCAAGCTTGATTAGTTGCCTTGGTTCTTTCTGTTTGAAATTTATTTTCGTTTAGTTCTATTATGTCTGCAGTCTGTGGTGAAACAGCTTTTGAGCTGGGTAGTGCAAAAGTTCAGAAATGTTTATGCTAAATTATCTGGTTTTTATGTATTAAAATGCATGTTTAACTAAAAAGGAAAAAGAAATTTGTTTTATTAAGTAAATGGACTACAGCTACTGCATGCAAATCCCTGTCTTATGACATGGAATGATGATGCAAATACTGGTTTTCTGGGACTAGCATAATGAACTGAAGATACACTAATTCTAGAATCAAACTTTGCATGTAGGTGTAAAAAGCTGTGTTGTATCTGAAGTAGGAAGAACAGAATGCTTGTATAACACAAGGAGAGTTCAACTGCTGAAAAATATGCTGCAGCCTGATTTTCCAAGTAATGTTTGCTTAGCCCTTAAAAATTTGATTCGTAGATAACCCGAGTACTTAAGTGAAAATATAGTATTTTTTCTTTGTTGGAATTTCTGTCAAAATTTATGTAAATACAGTGCTTTATGTTTACAACTGTAATACTTGTTAAAATATGAGCGTATTGGTGCTGAGGAAAGATTGAGAAACTGGCTTTGCAACTTAAATTCATGGTATCTGTCACTTGTTCTTCTGTTACTAGGCTGTTGATTCCGACATGGGAGCATAAATTCTTGAAGCAGGATTCAGAGTAATATACTTAAGGTTAGAGGACTTCATATGTATCCCATCTCTTACATTCTACCAGTTGTATTGGTCATCTCTCTGCTGGCTTAGGGGATGGTTGGGCCACTGCGCCGTGTCCTCTGCTGCTGGTGGCGTTCACCACTGGCACACGCGAGAGGTCAGGCAGCACGTGTGAAAACACGCAGGGTGAAACATCTCACACATCAAACTAGATCCTACCTTGAACGTGACATCTTCTGTTTCTAGATGTAGGCTGTCTTGAATGGTTGGGATGGTTTTTCAGTTGTCAGTGCAAACAATTCAAAATGTTAAATAAATTTTAAAAGTTATTCAGATACTTGAGACGTTTTTCTGTTAAGCCTTTTATTTATCACGTGGTTTGGCTGCAAGTGAACACTGAAGAGGTGTTCTTGTGTAACAGAAGTCTTTTGGAAATGTGTGAAGCCATAGAGAAGTCTAGATTGATGGGACCTGTGGAGATCACCTTTTAAAAGCCAGGCCTTAGCTTAGGTTGAGCGCCGTGTCGAGCCATAGTGTGGGTGATTCCAGTGAGGCAGACTCTACCACTTCTCTCGGTGGCCTGTTCGTTGTTTATGTATTACAAAAGGTAGTAAATAGGCAGCAGCACATCAGACTGTGCAGAAATTTCTCTCTTGCAGGGATGGATATGGTGGAAGAATCCAGCAATTACCCTGCAGGGGGATGAGATAATTTTTTACTATCAGGTCTTTGGTTTTTTATTGAGTCAGGCTGCTCATGTTTGCCTGCTTTGAACTTAAAGGTCAGAGTTAAAGATGATCTTCAGAAAGAAGCTCATTGTGTCCTTTCACATGAGTTACAAATTGCAGGATTTTGTTCTGGATATATTTTAATTTCAGATATGCTTTTTCAGACAGATGGAAATGATTTGATTGAAAATGCTTTCCCTGTTTCAAAGATAATTTTGTGTCTGCAGAATTTGTTTCTGCTACTGTCGTCTTTGGCAGAAACTCACACTTTTCCAAGCAAAGTGTGATGGGTGTGCTTGAGTGTCTGATCTTAAAAATGAGGGAAACTAACCTAGTCTGTTAAGAAGAGGGAGAAGGCCCAGTTTGACATGAAGAGGCACAATGTGTGTTACCACAAGCTTGCCTTCTTCATGAGAAATCATACTACGCTTCTTTCATATCTGATAGTTTTCACCAAAAATACATAATCAAGTCTTTTGTTTGACTGTATTAATGAGCTTTGATTTTAACTTTTCAAAATAAAAAAGAATAATCTGTGTTTGAGTAGATAAGAGTACTTTTTATGAGACGTTTATCAGGATGTCTGAAACCAGTGGTAGAGGCTGAAAGTGTATTTGTGTTCTGACTGTTGTTTCGGTCATGACCTGTCTTCTGATTCAAACTGTTAGTGAAATGCTTGTGGTGTTTCCTATGTTCTATTCAGTTAAAACTTCCTTTTCAAGTTAGATTAGATCATCAAAGTAAAAATCTCATTATATATGGAGATGTTCTGTGTGTACACATAGATATGTATAAAAAAAATCAATATTTTTGAGATACGTAGTCCTATATTTCTACTTTCTACTGTGCATCTGAAATAGCTATGTTATATTCAGTCCTCAAAGGGAGAAATATAAAGACCTAGAGCCAGGTTAATTTCTTGAATGTTGTAGTAGAAGAACTGAGGCTGCTTTTGACTTCTCTAAATTTCAGAGGACAACGTATCAAGCTGCTGTAGCCAATTAAGAGTGATGATGATTCATCATCTGTAGAACTAAGCAAACACATTGCACAATCTTAAATAACCGATCTACTGATTTCCTTGTTGCTTTGAGGAAGTGTGAACCCACCATCCTTGGAGAGTGTCTGCAGTCCTGCTCTTATGTGCAGTACCAGCTGCAGTTCTGCTGGCTGAAGCAAATATTCACTCGAATGAACTAGTGACTAATTGAGAAAATTGATAGAGGACTGGATGTATTGAGTCTCTCATCAATAGATCTTATTGAGAACTTATGTCTGTCCTGATTTTTTGCTCTGTTTTCTTTTTGGTGGGTGTGCTGATAAACTAATGTGTCCAATTGGTTGAATCAGGTAAACAATATGGGGGGAAGGGAGAAATCCAGTTATCTTTCTTAAACTATTTTACAGAAACCAGAGGAGTTACATATTATTCCAAACCGTAAAATTCTGTCATCCCTCAAGGCTTACCTTCCTCCCATCCCTTAAATTTGAAACGTAATTCAATTAGTAGATTCCTAACTCTTTCTAGTGAAGTTACAGGTACTTCCAGGAACTTCATGCACATAGAGTGCTTTGTAATGTTGAGTTGCAATGACAAAGGGGATAGAAATATAAAGTCTCACTTCTAGAAAGAATTATGATTATTATAATCCCTATATTCTGGAATTTGTAATTGATAATTAGTTTCTTTTAACTTGTTATGGGTTACTTAGATGGTAGTCATGATTCTTGGCAAGAATATTTGAAAAATCCATTATTGAAGCAGAAAAGCTCAGGGTTTTTTTTGTAACCAAAGACTTGCAGTGCTTTTCTTAGTCCAACGTGTTGGTATTTTCATGAGAGACAGTTGGTAACAACGTTTTTATATACTGATCTGTATACTGTATACCATTGCATTCAACAGGTAAAATTGGTTTTATCCTCTAAATTACAGTTATTCTGATCTGAATAATTGTAGTATATCCTTTGATCAGATTCTTCTAGGGGATCTGTCTTAATTTTGTTGTTTCTCTGCAGTGTTTTGTCCTCCCATATTCTTTACTGAAGAAATAAATGACCTGCCTCGACACACATTTTCTTGTTTCTGTATTGGATTTAATTTTCTGTTCTTTCTGTGATTCCGGTCTGTTATAATTAACACCCCATATTTCCCCAGCAGTAGCAGTAATCCTGGCTAAAGCATTTGTTTTCTTCCCTATCCTACCCTTAGCCACACGGTAAAACCAGATAAAAGAACTGATCCATATTATTTTAAAAATCTTTTAAGCTTTAAGTTAAAAACTTCATCTTTTACTTTCATAATCCAGCGGTATTTTGTTACTTTTCAGCTGGTAAGGTCCCTCTGCAAATTTGTAGCAGGTATGTCCAGACAGTTGTACTGGCATAATATAGATAGATGATGCAGGAGGGAGGAAAGGGATGTTCAGTAGCAAAAAGATTTGTGCCATTTAACTCATAGGATGACATTATGAGTTTTTCTTGCTGGGTAGTCTTTCTTTGTTCTGTGTAGTAGTTGACTCTCCTCTCTCCATATATATCTGCAAGATATATATGTATGCTTACTTTCTTTAAGGAGCACAAAATGCAAAAAGAAATAAAAATATCTGAGTTGTTAGTTTATGCTGTTTTCAAAATGTTGTGCTACCTGCCTCTTTATTTGGATAACTTGCTGTGTTTATGTGCTGGGGTTGTAGCCTCTAGAATCAGGATTTGCACAACTCACCAGAATTTTGGCATGAGAAAGACGGGTCAGAAAACGCTATACACATTGTGAATATGAAAAGTAATATACAGCTGCAGGCTTCCCACCTTTACCTGATCAAGAAATGTTGTTGTCCTTGCTAAACTTTATTACAATAAATACTAGTGCTGATGAAATATAGTGGATAAACTTCGTATGGTTTTGCAATATATTTATTCCAGTGCACCTGTGGGCATCCATTGGAATGGGCAGTTCTGTTCCAGCTCTTCTTTCCTGAAACATGTGGCAACTTGTGATCGTGAAGTTCTACAGTGAGTTGAAATGGCTCACTGACCCAATGAAAACAGAGATTATCAAGCTATTGAAAGTTTGTGCCTTGGCAGTGATTGTGTAAGGAGTGTGCAAATAAATACAAAGAGACATACAGAATAGGAGGAACCACCTTTTTCACTGGTCACCCTCAGTTGGATTGGATTAAAGCATGTTGGAAAACTGTACTGTTAGGCAAGATCCTTTCTATCATGTGGTAGGTGACTATGTATTTGATAAGTAACCAAATTCCTTGTATACTAACACGCAAAGTTTCAGCAACTTGTGCCACGAGTTTTGAGCGTGAAAGCAATATATAGCTGTAGGGGGAGGAGGTATCAAAAAAAGGCTGGAACAAGGTATTTGAAAGGTATGCCCTGCTTGATTAAAATAAACATACATGACTATCCTCTTCTTGTAACTGTGTTTAAACATGTAAATAAGAAGTCTGTTTCCATTCTGTGATTTTGATCTAAGCATAAGAAATTTCTTTGGAGGGTGAAGACGCAAGTTTGGATACTTCTGGGAGTTTGCTGTGCATTTAATAATAGATGGAGACCCATGTAATATTGAGAGGAAGCAGAGGGATTTACTGCTGCAGAAAATGAGCTTTTCAGCCACGTTAGAATATAAATGCTACTAATAATGACTACAGTTCAGTTGTCCTTGGCAATGTGTGGCCTAAATTTGTGTCACCTCTTCTTCAGTAAAGCAACTTGACAGTAGCCTCAACTTGGTTGAGCAAGTATAAAAAAAAGCATAAAATATGCTTGTAACAACCCATTGGATTGAATTATTCTGAATTAATTTTAAGCAGAATGAGGCCATTAGAGTAGTTTCTTCTTTTGAGTAGACTTGCCAGGGATTCTCTATTTGAAAATATCATAGCTAATGAGCTAAACGAGCAGGCAGTGAGGTTGGCTGAGGGGAGCCAGGTTGTGCATTCAAGTTTCTGAATTTACACCAGAGCTGCATATTCACAAATAATATTTTATTGTGAGCAGGGGTGGGGAAAAACTGTAGCTCGGTGTGAATGACTGTCTATAAAGGAAATTAAGAGTGAGAAGGTTGCTCCACAGATAAAAAGCCCAGTAAGGACCATCAGACATATAGTTATTGGCTTTTGAATTGCAGATATAAAAGCAGAGAAATACTTCAATAGTATGTGCTGCAAAGCTTTAGCAAATCACAAAATGTTGGATGGGAAGTAACAACATATGATGTTCCTTTCTTATATTAGCACTCTCTTCAGAGGATTAGTGTCATCTAAACTGGAAGCACCTCTCCTGTACCAAGTTTGTGTTTGTGGCTTGTTGGTTGGTTGGTTTGTTTTTTTACTTTGTGTGTATGTACGCACAAATATTTCTGCTTGCTTCAAAGGTTGCTACTCTGTGTTTTTCTGAGCTAAGGGAACATGACTTAGTGTTTTAGTTGGTTAGAGGGTTTCAGCATTTTGCAGAGCACCATGAGGAGGATCTACACAGAATTTCATCAAGAGTTGTCAGGCTTAAAATATAACTTCTGTTTGTCTGGAACACTTCTTAAATAGTGTGATTAGTCTGTGCTTCCTTGGTTATTCATTCAGTACCAGTAAATGTGAACTTGGTGCAGCATAATATGTTGGAATGGAAAGCAAGTGAAAGTGTTCAAATGTACTCTTAAGGTTGTTTTGTTTGTCTGTACAAGAATTATTTGCTATTATGTAATTGCTGCGTTAAGACCACAGCGATGACTTTCTTAAATCTGCGCGGAGTTTTGCTCTTTTTTTTTGTCTGTGTGCCGTAGCTGTGTGATCTATAATCTTGCAGACAGAGGAAACTTAAGTAGAATGAAAGGTTAATTGACCCCAACAAATAACAGCAGTTGTAAGAACAAACGTGTAAACAAACTGTAACTGAGGGTCTATGCTAGAATCTGGGATTGGGAATTTTGGGGGGAAAGACGTGTGTTGTTGTTGTGAATATAACTGATTAAAGTTGTTTTCAAGTAAGTATTGAATTTTCAGTTTTTTATTATTTACAGTCTTGCTAACTTTATCTTATAGTTCTAAATTGACAAGTACCTTTAGTCTGCCGGGTCACCAAGGACTTCCATATACCTTGTACTGTTAATGATGAAAAATTTGGGGGTTTTAATGCATTTGTTGCCATAGTGGTTTGTATGATATTGGAGACAGTCAGTAGAATATTTGGATGGAGGGCAGCAAGCCAAGTCAATTCAGGCAAAACCTTTAATGTTCTAATAGGATTTCACTTTCTTTCTCCAAATGTAGATATTGATATAATTTAAATTCCTTTTCAATGCGTGTTTCTTGGATCTCATCCACCTGCTTTGACTCAAAAGAATTGAATTGAAATTGCTTCCTTCTCACAGTCTTCTCTGGCATAAGTAATGTAAGCTCCAAACATTTACTTGTTTCCTCAGAATACTACATCCTATGCCACTTCGGCTGGTTCTACCTTCTGATTACCCAGTGTTGTTACAATACTTAAAAGGCCCCTGCTCACTATCTTGAATTCATTATGTATTTAATACCTTTTTTTTTAGTTGTAGTATGTTTGTGATTTTTAGTTGCCTCCATATATTTTTGGCGTTAAGAAGAGTTGTGGAAAATGCGAATTTTTTTCAGTACTAAGTGGAAGACTAGCTGCTTCCGGCTCTCCCCCACTGGGCAGAGGAGCAGGCATATACATTTTGTTTGTCATTTTTATGAGGTAATTATTTTTTTTCCAGTGAAAATTCAGGATGTTTTCGGTTCTAATAGTCTTACTTTCGGATAAAAAAATTTTAAGATGTTTATACTGACCATTAGTCTTCAGATGCGCAGATCCTCAAAGAGTTGAGACTTATGCATGTGCCTCTGTGACAGGCAATGCCAGTTGTTTGGAATACAGTATTCTAGAAATATAATACCCTTCGGTTTTAGTGCAATTCTGATGTGAGAATGGAAAAATGTAATGTGAGATCTGTATTAGATGCTTTTAAGTGTGTGGGGTTTTTTTCCTAGCATCATGCTGTGTAATGAACTTGTAAAATATTTTTCCATTTTAGGGTAAATAGTTTGCCCTTTTCCCAATAGCAAGCTCCGTAAGAATTATTTTTCATGTAATACGACGTGTGACCTGATGTTGAGTTGAAACAGTAGAACTTAGCTCTATGTACCATTCCTGAAGGTAACCCTGTAGTTATCTCTTACTTGATGAGAAGGTTATCCTTTACTTCTGCCCAAGTGTAACTGTAGAATATTCATACTTTACATGATATTACAGCATATTTAGATAAGCAGAAGGAAATATTGCCTGAAGATAACCTAGAGGAGAGGGTCTCTTTCACATGTAGGGGGATGTTGGCATGGAAGCCAAGGGAATAAACAGGCATAAACAAGTTTAAAGTGGGAATTAGAGATACCTTCAGTGTAGTGAAGGTTTAAATCATCCTTTGGATCAGATTAGTGGGGCAAACAGTGAATTAGTTCTAAGTTGGAGTTTGATCCGCATTATAGACCAGTTAAGACAGTATCGCCCACAGCACCTGCTGACATACTTGGCCAGTTTTGACCTTGCTGCTTGGGTGTTCCCTGTTGTTGTTACAGAGACAATAGTTAATTCTAGAGTCTCAAATGAGATTAGCTGGTTATAAATGTTAAAGGGAGAAAAAGAAAACTAGAAAGTAGCTTGGGTTTTTTTAATGCTAGAAACTATGAGTAGTCTGAAGAGAGCAAGTAAAAATGTTCAAATGATGTACTGAAATAGTGAATTGAAGTTGAAGAGGTGAGAATGGAATTATGGGCACCTGTTGTGGTGGTTTACCTCTGGCCCACAGCGAAGCAAGTGGCTACAAGGAGCTGACTCGTATCAGGGAGAGAACTGCAAGGGTAAAAGTGCAAAAACGTTGGGTCGAGATGGAGACAGATTAATAAGGAAAAAAAAAGGGGGGAGTAGGGGTTGAGGAAGGGGGATGACTAAGGAAATACAAAACAAAGAAACACAAGTGATGCAAAAAAAGCTCAGCACCAGGCATCCCATGCCCAGTCATTGCCCAATCAACAGCAAGAGTTTTTATTGCTGGGCATGATGTCCTATGGTGTGGAATATCCCTTTGGTCGGTTGGGGTCAGCTGTCCCAACTGTGTCTGCTCCTAACCCCTTGTGTACCCCTAGAATACTTGCTAGTGGAGCAGTGTGAGGAGCAGGAAAAGCTTTGATGCTGTGTGAGACTGCTCAGCAGTAACTAAAATATAACTCTGTTATCAACATTCTTTTCAGCACAAACCTAAACCACAGTAACATACAAGCTACTATGAAGAAAATTAATTCTGTCCCAATTGAAACCAGTACACTCATATAACAAATGTCTTAGATGTTTTCAGAGATTACTTTGAAATTATGGTCTGTACAAGTGTAGATGGAATGGAAAATTATGTTGACACTAATGTACGTGACTCATTTTACCTGCTTTGTGAAACAGTTGATGCATACCATTGTAAAATTGGAAAATAATACATCTCTTTGATCGGCTCTATCTTCGGTGTGCAAAAGCCACATATATTTCCATTTACTCTGTGTCAGAACTGTATAAACAGGAGGGATTTATTTTTTTATTTCTGCTGCACTTTTATTTAAAGGTACTAAATATACCCCAGTTAGTTCCATTTTAGGTTACATCATTCTTTCAGTACCATAGAATAATCTGAGCTATTTTCCATAGTAGTTCTGTGTTTACATCCCAGGTATTATATCACAGAGGAAGACTCTGGGAGCTGTAGTCTTTTTCTACAGTCTTCTTCCCCTGTTCCAGCTTCTTACATCCTCTGTTACTCTTCCTTCCAAATTGAATGGTAATGTGGAGATGAAAAGCTTTTCCAGCTCTTGGATCCTCTCCTTTGTGGTTTTGGGTGTGTGTTTAGGAAAGCAGCCTATGTTTTCAAGCCTGGCTGCTTCTCCCTTTTTAAGCTAATCTTTAGTTTTGCAGGGATTACTTTTGTCTGTTTAAAAGAATGTATCAGTCAGTGTTTTGGTTCATCTGTCTTTAACAGATTCTTTATCCAGCCTGAGAATTGTTAGTTGCCTTTATTATAATTGGTTTTTTTCTGGTAATGCTTCTTGAATTTTTATATGCTTTCCTGCTGGATGTGATTGTGACATAACCACGAAATTGTACTGTGATTAACTTGTGTTTTGGCGTGGAAAGCAGAGGGAGCAATCAGACAGTGACCAAAATTAGCTTTTCTCTGTTCTAAAGGGTGAAAGTAAAGTTTAAGTCTGTTGTCTACCTCATTTGTAGTAATCATATAGTATCATGTGCTTATCTGCTGTTTAAAATATGTTAGTCTTCTAAAATAATTTATTTTGGCCACTGTAAGAATCTTTCTTTTTATTTAACGAAGGTTATAAACCCCATACTTTCACATTACCAGACTGATGCAGTGCTGCTTGAAATGGTAGTAACATTTTGTTAGATTGACACTTGCATAAGCTCTTCCCTTTTAATTGTAGTGTACTTCCTTTAATTACAAACATTTCCATTTTCTGATGTGAATTGTTGTGACCTATTCTTGTAATATTTTAAGAACGAATAGTGATAATTTGTTAGAATATCAGCAGCGCAGTGAGGCCTCTCAGCAGCTCTGGTTGGATTTTTTTTGTTACTTTGGTAATCTTTGCAAGTACTGTTATAATTTACGAAGCAGAGAATAAATTCAGAGATAATCTGACGTAGCATCAAGATGACACCTAACTGGATTAGATACATTATTTTAGTTCAGGAGTAAAATGAGTTAGTGCAAAGCAGAGCTGCTGTTTCTAATCTTTATTTTCCTGAATGTTATCACGTGTTTGTCTGTTTGCCAAGGACTGTCCTTGTTCGTGCAGCTGAAGAAATTTGTTTAAGCATACAGTTTAACCACTGTCTTGGAACCTGTAAAGTTGGCCAAGGTGTCTGAACACTCACTTGCTGTCACGTCTGCTTTAAGCAGTGCTGGAAGAGTATTTGCACTTGGAACATGTGATTTACTGGAAAAATAGTTGTTCATGGTGAAAGGGAGAGGGTGGGGAGCTGAGAACTGGCTAACTTGTACTTCCTTCAGCACTTTTCACACTAATTCAATACTCACAACTGTTTCTATTCTAAACAGTGTACAAATTCCGCTATAATTTGCGCATTCCCTTGTGGGGAGTAGTTAGCCTCAGGGGACTGGTGTTCCAGTGGTGTGGTTCAGGCTGAGAAGGGCAACCAGAATTGGACATGAAGTGGAGCTTTGTATTCTGTTGTTTTACTTATAGCAATAGTCTGAAATAACTATTTTTCCAGATTTGTTTGTTGCTTTTTTTTTTCCCTAGCCAAAGTATAAAATAACGTCTAATTGCACAAATCTTTGTGTTGTCAATAGAGTAGTTGACTCCCGATCCTAAGTGATCTTAAGTAAAACTGTTAAATAAGCTGTTGTGTTTGTTTCAGGTTATTAAAATATGATAAGACTAAACTGAAATTCGTGTTTTAACAAGTTGACATTGTTTTTATCTTGTAGTAAAATATCATCTTTCTTCATATTAAATACCATAAAGTGGATTATTACCTTGAATTAGAATTTATGTATAAACCAGTAGAAATGTTTGTTAGCATGACTTAAGTTCAGATTTTATAACTAAGTGGTTTCTAAGTTTGTGTTAACCATTTTAAACAAGTACTTCACATATATATAAAAGAGGATTTAAAGGAGTCACTCAAGCTAATTCAAATTCCGTAAGACACGATTTCTGCTTTTGTGTTTTGTGTCTGTCTGCCTCCCACCTTTCTGGCACTATTCTGACACCTTGCGTCATTTTACAGGCAAAATTTGTTAATATTTCATTGCTGTTATTAGTGGGATTACTGTCTGAGCAGAGCTTTAGGACTCCCTTAGTTTCTGTAGTATACTGTGTTTCATTCTGTGTTCAGAGTCATTGGGTATTGGGGGAGAATCTGCTCAGTTTTGTTGCTTTAGTTGGAAGCTTTGACCTCGGAAGCCATTCTGCAGTTGGATGTGTTGGCTGGTGATGTTTGTTGTGCAGACTTGAGAGCATCTCAGGGAGGGGAGTTCTTGGGTGTGAATGCTAAGTTGGGAGGTAAAATAGTCAAAGACATGAAGATGCTGGAAGGGAGAGAGTTTATTCTCCTTGCTGTTAGTCAGCGATTCGTCTTCAAGTGAGTACGTGGATCAAGCATCATAGGAAGGCATACTTTCCTGAAACACTGCTGACTGTAATACATTACTGTTGTTATTGCTGTTACTTACTGAGGAATATTCAATATCTGCAATATGGAATTGTTTTCATATTTTGTCGAGTCCTAGGTAACACAGATGTGAGCCACTTCTGGCCTAGCTGTTTCTTGAATGAACCACTGACCTGCTAACCTGGGTTTTACTGGGGATAAACAGGAGCGTCAGCCATATCAGAAACAAGACTTAGATTTTAGATTGATGTGCACTCCTTATGTTCATTTTTCTTGATGTTGAGCAAGTCTATTAGTAAACATACTTGACACTAGTGATTTCTGATAAAATAGCAAACTTAGGAACCTGTGCGGTGTAAGTGAATCAATATTACTGTGTGAAAAGGTAGATGAGGGATAGAACACAGACGAAGTGTACTTTTGCTGCATGGGAGCTTAGTTAGAAATATTAAATTATTGGGTTTTTTTCTTTTTTTGGTCAGAATCAATCCATTCTAGTAGTTTAAAGTTTAGATACAATAATCAAAGTAAAGTGTTGGTTTTAGTTGATTGTGGTTTTGATGTATCTTGGATTTCCTGAGATGATTTCTTAAAATGTGTATATATTCATATTGATCCTGTACATTTTATTTCTATAATGTATTCCTACAATATTGGAAATCCCAGTCTTTATGGAATTTCCTATGATTTAAGTGTGCTATTTAACTAAAGAATGCAGACAAAAACACTCTTGAAACTGAAGATGTTTCCTAGAATTAGTTTGTAATTTAAGATTAGTTTTTAAATGTATTGTAAAAAATTACTTAGAAGGTCTTGTCATCAACATTAAACTATTAGTCTTTCTGGTTTAATGTATTTTAAAATAGCATGAAATAGAGGCACTACAGACTTGTTTTCTTCCCCTCTAGTCATTACTATGGTGTCTAACACTGTTTAAAAGCAAAGCTAATTATTACTCATCAAGGTTTCATGGAAGAGTCAGCAACAGTGGTTTCTTTATTCTTTTTCTGTATTATTCACATGTAACAGGCAGTATATCCTTTATTGATAGATGAATAGTTTTAATATTTGTGTTTTCCTTGTTATTTCTATGTACATGAGCTGTGAAAAGAGCTTGCCAATGTCTCGGCAGAAACATTCTACGGATGTGATGTTTAGCTGGTGGCCTGATTTTGACTTGGATAGAGTTTATTTTCTTTCAAGTAGCTGTTATAGGGCTGTGTTTTGAATTTAGGATGAGAAGAATGTTGATAATACACTGATGTTTTGACTTTTGCTTGGTAGTCAAGGACTTTTCAGCTTCCCGTGCTCTGCCAGGGCACGAGAAGCTGGAATGGAGCAAAGCCAGGAGCGCTGACCCAGGCTGGCCAAAGGGCTGTTCCTTACCATGGGACACCATGCTCAGAACATCAGCTGGATTTGGGTGGGGGGCTAATTCCACTGCTTGGGAATAGATGGGCCGTTGGAGTCATGAGTGGTGAGCAATTGCATTGTGCACCACTTACTCTGTATGTTATTGTTGTTGTTATTATTATAATCTCTTTTCTGTCCTGTTAAACTGTTCTTATATCAACCCACAAGTTGTTTTTTTGCCCCTTTCAGTTATCTCCCCAGTCCCACTCAGGGGTTGGGAAGTGAGCAAGTGGCCATGTGGTCCTAGTTGCCATCTGGGATTAAACCACAGCAGCTGGGATGACTGGATGCAAATTTAAATATTAAATTTTGAAAACGTATTTCTAAAGTGATTTTGATACAGGTTGCAGCTGATGCAGGTGAAGGCTGAAAGCTTTTATGACACTGCTCATAAAGATGTATTTTTTGTTTCAAACTAGTCCTGGTTTCAAATGTTTGCTTAAATAGTTTTGCTTTCCAATCATTTCAGTTATTTAATGTTATATTTGTGGTTATGATACTGTTTCCATAACTGTGCCTTTGTTTCATTTTACAGAGGAAATAAAGGCTGAAACAGAAAAGCAAAGGTATGTTGTAGTTCATCATATTGAGCAATAGTGCTTTTAACTTCTTAAACTGTGTACTGTACTTTTTCTGCATTGGGAGTATGGGCTCTCTATGAAAAGCATTTTCAATGTATTTTGTAAGGTGGGTGGTATCTGGAAGTGTGTTAAATGTGCTCCTTTTCTGACTGGCTGTTACAGTGCAAGGCATAGGGCCTGGGAGTATAGGCAGAAGGTAGGTTAGAGGGAGCAGGCTGGTATTTTCTGGCCATGGAGGGCAGGAATGGGGATCAAGATTAGAAAAGGTCTTTGTGGGTGGCACAGAAAGTATTGGTGGAGGCGCCTGAGCTTAAAAGGCTCTCTCAGTGGGTTCAGAGGAGGGGAAGAGCCTGGACTTGAACTGTGACTGAGCAAGGGCAGGAGGTTGGGGTGAGGAAGTGGGAATGGGTAGAGCAAACAAGTGTAGTTTGAAAAGATAGTGTCTGGAAAGAACCTTGTTGGGGAATAAGTGTACATTTCTGGAAGCAATTCTTCTACAAGTGAAGGTAGAAGCCATAATTGACATTCAGGACTCTTCCACTATCAACAAGTACGTTTTTAAGTATTGGTAAATTGTGGAATCCATTATCAGTATTTAATTACATGTTCCACAGGACCTTCTTCCTCATTCAGCGTACGTTGCTAAGCGTGAGTCAGGGCTGTGTGGTGAAGACTGTTTATACCGCTTGTTGAAAGTATTGCATCAGCGGTGAAACTGATGATCAAAGTGTTCTTATGGCTTAAGCAGATGAGTGCTGGTTGGGGACCTGTGTTCTGCCCTGTAACTGCATTTCTGGTTTAGGCAAATCGTTTAAACCACAGCCATCAAAATTCGCTGCTAATGGTTTCCACTTCGTCTCCTGAGTATTTGAGTTGAAATCTACAAGTTTCGGTTTGGAAAAGTTAAACACTTCTGCCCGGAAAGGAAGCCAGGGGGAACTTTGTTTCCAAAGATGTAAAGGAAAATTGAATATCAAATATGCTGATCAACTTAGTCTTGTGGCTTACCAAGTTTGACAGTTAAAAAATAGATGCATCTGACTGAGTCACTGTGCTTCAGTTTCCACCAGCAAAATAAAGTCAGTATCATCAGCTCATAGTAAGGTTGTGAAGGTAAATTTAATAATTGTATGGTGTTCAGAAAACTTTGCACCAAGCACCACAAGAGGAGTCTCAGGCAGAAAGTAATAATATGGTTTTATAACAGGTTTTACTTAGAGTAGTATAAATAAAGCAGAAGTCCACACTGTGAAGCATCATAAGAAAAAAATATTTAATGTTACGTGTTCACTAGGGGATATTTGTTCTGGGCACTGAATAAGGAAAAGTAATATCTGATCCCGTTGTTAAATACCATGATAAAACTAATGAGAACCCTGAATTCTGATGATTTATACAAGCATGGTTCATCCATTTCTGATGTGCTTAAATTCTGCCCTGTAAGTACCTGAAGTTGTGATTTTTTTGGGTATAGTGAGTATGTCTTACCTGCCTATGTACATTTTCTAAATAGATTTTGATTTCTTCAGTGCTGTCTTTATTTTGAAAGCAGCCTTTTGCTGATATGAAGGCATTGCTGGACTTGAAAACTGTGAATGGATTTGCCCTATACTTACTGTAAAATCAAATTTTTTAGATGCAGTACAAAATACTGTTTTTTTTCCAGGCCTTATATACGGAGAAACCTCTTAGTTTATCAAGTTATTTTCAGCTTCTTATTTCTGTGATTGAGATATGAATATCCCGACAAGGGACTTTTAATGATCATTCTTTCAATATTTCAAGACCCTGTTCAAGACATTAGAAAGAGAAGATCTTTCGGGTCGCTCTTCTCCCCTCTTGTTGCTATCCTCTTCCCTTCAATCATCAGCAAGGTGATGCGCTTATTGAATTATCTTTCTGGAGACAAATGGAGCAGCATCTTCTATATTTATTATTTGAGGCATTTTTTAAATAACTTTCAATTAAGAGAAGCTTCAGGCTTCTGCAGTGGCTTGCTGTGGTGTGGGTTCTTCATTTTTGTAATCACATCATGGACTGCTTGTTACTGAAGAATTCTGATTTTGTTGCCAGAGTGCTTTTTTTTAAACTTAATTTTAATGGTTTCAGTAGACATAAACACTAGATAAAGAACAATCTTGTCATAAGACATAAGGAAGAGATATCACCCTTCCATTCCTCAGAGAAAAGCTTTTGTAGGAATTTCAGAGCAGTTTAAGAACATAGAAGAATCATTGACTTCCTCTGCAACTTATCTGATTTGGGCTTTATCCAAAAGAGCTCTGTTTCTAGCAAAACACATGGTCAATAAATGAGGTTATGCATCCAACAGAAAAACCTTTACTCTTCTTCAGGAAAAAAAAATGTATTGGTAAATCCTTAAACCTCCAAAAGATAAGTTATTTAGGGCAAAGTAGAACCTTAATGCTAATTATTCACTCTTAAGACTTAGAATTCAAGTCTTTTTAAGCAGCCTAGGCAAAGAGGGCTGTTTTAATGTGGTACCAAACATAGAATCATAGAATGTTAGGGAATGGAAGGGACCTCAAAAGCTCATCCAGTCCAATCCCCCTGCTGGAGCAGGAACACCCAGATGAGGTTACACAGGAAGGCGTCCAGGCGGGTTTGAATGTCTGCAGAGAAGGAGACTCCACAACCTCCCTGGGCAGCCTGTTCCAGTGTTCTGTCACCCTCACTGAGATGAAGTTTCTTCTCAAATTTAAGTGGAACCTCTTGTGTTCCAGCTTGAACCCATTACCTCTTGTCCTATCATTGGTCGTCACCGAGAAGAGCCTGGCTCCATCCTCATGACACTCACCCT
>VWYH01010071.1:377385-442775 GCA_013399365.1 Pampusana beccarii
CCCCCTTCTAATACACCCCAGGATGCCATTGGCCTTCCTGGCCACCAGGGCCCAGTGCTGGCTCATGCGCATCCTGCTGTCCACCATGACCCCCAGGTCCCTTTCCCCTACACTGCTCTCTAACAGGTCGCTCCCCAACCTATACTGGAACCTGAGGTTGTTCCTGCCCAAATGTAAGACTCTACACTTGCCCTTGTTATATTTCATTAAATTTTTCCCCTTCCATCTGAAGGAATATCCAGCTTGCTCCTTGAAAAGCTAAAATTCATAGTGTATCATAACTGATTTGTTTAAGGCTCTCTTCATGGTGCATGGGACTACATTCAGTCTTTGGATTTTACAATAACTCTTAGCAGTTCATTGTTGTACTTCAGCAACATGAAAAACGTATGTTTTCTACCACCTGCATTCCTTGAAGCATCTGATTTAACTTGCAACAAAAGCTTGGATTTGAAATTAATTGTTCTGAAAAGACCTATTCAAATTACTGCAAGAATTTTGTGATTCTTCACTACAGAATATGAAGTTATGCTCTTTTTTTATACCACCTGTCAAGTCCGTGTAAGACAGTGTAGTTTACCTTTTGTGTAAAGATATGTATAGGTGCATTAAAAAGGTCAAGAATTATTTATGTAAAGGTGATGAGGTATTCTGTGAAATGAAAAATCTGACCTTCTTGCTTCAAGTCAAAGGCAAACTGCATTGGTGCATGCAAATTAGTGAAAAATCACCCATTTTTAATTGTCCTTTTTAGCTAAGTGTTGTTGAATATGCCCTTTCTAAAGGTGCTATAAGCAATAAGACTTCAACAGCTAATAATTTTCTCAAATTTGGTACCGTTAGTTGTGTGAGATGTGTTGCCCAAGTGAGATACATTGGTAAGCACTCAACTCTTTAATGCCGTGGTGTCATCTGAAGCACAGATAGACCAAAGTTTTGGGGTTTTTTAAAATTGATTTTTTTAATTTGTTTGATTTTCCCTGAATATGTCCAGGATTGAAGTTCTGATATGATTTAATCTCCGGAATAGATATACATTCTCTAAAGTACTGAACCAAAGTCTTGTCATAATGCAGTAGTTGAGTAGTTTTTAACTTTTGGGGTCACTAAAATTTTTGGCAAGTTGTATTTTTGTCCGTTCTAGTATAATAGTAACAGAGTAGACTTCTCTTGAAGGTATCACTTAATGTGGAAATGATACTGAAGAGATTTCCCTTCTTCCCCTCTGCCTATACCAACCATAGAGTCTTTTCCTGTGTTCAGGGGAAACAAGTCTTTATGCGTTCAAACAAGCAGGGACTGCTGAATGTCTATTTAGTGTGCAGTGGGTCAATTTACCTAGTCCATAAACAAGACAGGGAAAGTATAAAAGTTGTTTATACAATGATATGGCTGTGGTGTTAACTCCATAGAAGTTAATATTTCCTAATGTTAATTTTCTTGATATTTTATTTCATTCATAAATGTTGCAGTGGTGAGAACTATTTGCGTGATCACTTACACCAATCTAATGTGATCGTTCTGTTTAGTCCCCCTCATGGAGAAGCAAAGCCTGGTTCAAGCACTCTTCCACCTGTGAAATCAAAGACGAGCTTCATTGAAGCGGACAAATACTTCCTCCCATTTGAGTTGGCGTGCCAGTCAAAGTGCCCCAGGATTGTCAGCACATCTCTAGATTGTTTACAGGTCTGTATGAAGACGAGTTTTAACTGTCAGCTATAAAATTCTGTTGGTTTGGAGGGGAAGTACAGTTGTATGCAACAAATAATGTCATTGTTTTTCTATTATTTTATTTCATTGCAAACACAACCAAATTTGAATATATTTCTCACAAAAGGTGAATGTATGTCTTATTTATAATGCAGTGCATGTATGTGTTTATTTGAGTATATATGTATTAGCACAATCACATGCTTGGATCGGTTTTATAATGGTAGTGTACAACTACCTATTTTCATGTGTATGTCTATGTGCTGAACTAACACAGCAGGTGTAGCATTATCAAATTGATTTTATGCTTTTTGTGATTGCAGTAAAATATTTTTCAATTTGAGATGTCTACTCTCTCTAAACTCATAGGCTCCTGTAATGTTTTCAAAACAAATTCTACAGGGTGGAGTTTAGCTATTTGCTACACCGTGTGTTTTTTAAGTAGGTGGGCTGTGCAGATTTACAAATACTGTAATGCCTGAAGTGTTCAGAAGAGCATTGTGTTAATTTTGTAATAAATTCAATTTCAAAGTATCGAAGGTGTAGAGAGAGAAAAGGATAATAGAACACTTGAAAACAGAAGACTAGCTAGTGGCTTAAATAGGAAGCCTTTGCAGCTGGTTTATCTGGTGTATTAAAAGCAATTCTGTGTTGACTACATATGAAGACTTGTGTGGTGTGAATTAGTTTTTAGAATCCTGTTTTAGAACATTGTTAACTGATGAACAAAAGCTTTAATGTTAAGCTTGCTGACAAACCTTGTATTGCAGTTGCTGAGTGAAAATTGAATAAATCTGGAGGACATTTTAAAAATATCCTTGATGTTTTATGAGTCTTGGGGTAAAATGTACTGTTTTAATTATTCTGTGCAAGTTAGAGCTAGCAAGTGAATTTATTTATTATAACAAGAAGCTGAGTTATTTTTAAGGTCTTATTTATGTGATTTTTTTTTTTTCCTTCTCTCCAGAAACTTATAGCATATGGGCACTTGACAGGGAATGCTCCAGACAGCACAGCTCCAGGCAAAAAATTAATTGATAGAATTATTGAGACAATATGTGGCTGTTTTCAAGGCCCTCAAACAGACGAAGGGGTTCAACTACAAATAATAAAGGTAATATGATTAATACTTACAGTATTTATAGTGGTGACAGCAGGAAGACGTTCATGGCTCCTGAGTTCAAAGCAGAAGTGTTTAATTTGTAAATGTAATGGTGATTTTAAAACATTTTCTTGATCCTGTTTGTTTGAGATAGAAACTCCCTATCTTACTTTCCCCACTCTCTCTCATTGCATTTTGGCTGAATTTGTGGTTGTGACCTGAAGTCTCGTGCACAGACCCACGGGTTAAAATTTCATTCACAGCACATCAGTGGAGCTCTCTAATTGTAAGGAATTACTATGAAATAATACTGCAGTCCCAGTGGGGAAGATGGTAATTAAACAGCAGATTTTTAAATCCGTTTTGGAATTATGTTATGAAACGCAATTAGACCTGGCAGTCAGGCGTTACCATGGCAGCTTTGTGTGCTGCTCTCTAATGGACTTTTGCTTGAAGGAGATCTAGGGTTTCTTTCCATAGCTTATGTAAACATTGCATGTGGAGTTTGTACAAATAAGTGTTTCTGGGGAACCTTAGCAGTTTTTTTGATTGCATCCATTAATTATGGGCATTTATTACAGGAAATTATTATGCCAACTGGTAGAAGTTAGCCACCTAGTGGAAATACCATCCCCTACTCCTTTAACAGTAGTCTTTGAATGGTTGTGATGATGAGCAGTGGTGAAGAATACAATTAAAGTTAGCTATGAGGAATGAAGTGTTTGTTATCTTGTATTCCTGCGTATATTTGTCCTGAGGTGTTGACATTTCTTGCACATTGTGTTTACTTGTTTTACTGCAAAGAAGGTAGTTTGTTCTTCTCCTTTTCATAGCTCAAATCTTCATTCTTCTTGACACTCCACTTCTCCAGCAGATAGTTGTTACAAATGTTGGTTTGTGCTGCTGTTGCCTAGATTTGTTGTGTTGTTTTGCCCAAGCATTTTAAGACATTTTTCATCTTGCAAAGGAAGTTTTTGTTGATTTAAAATTTCGGTGGCTGAAACTATTATATCTCCCTCTCACTGTAATAGCTTTTCTCTGAATGCTTTCTTATTCCTGTCCTCCCTGCCAGAAGGGCTTTATCTGTGAGCTGATATTCCTCTGTTCAAGAAAATAGTTGAGAAAGTAAATTCTTCAACAATTGTAATAGGTATTAAGTATGTTAATTCATTTAGTGCCTTCATTTTCTAACTGTTTAGACTTGGCTAATTGCCATGTTGGAATGTCTGAGAAAGTGGAGGGTACTGTTGTGGCTATGATTCCATGTTTGTCCGGTATGTTGGACACTATAAAAGCATCAAAACCAGAAATAACCTCAGCAAAGACCAGACCTTTTGTTTTCCTTTGGGAGAATAGTGAAACTACCAAGTCAGTTGTATTCCCTTAGGCTTCATAGCTCCTCAGTTCTGGGCTGTGTGTGGACCCCACTTTTCCAGGATGATTTGAAGGGTGGATCATATGTCTTTTCAGACTCTTCTGTGGTCCTGGTGATTAGTGTGTTCTCTGAAGAATTTTAATGCCGTTAGGGAAACAGAAGGCAGGGCACCTGAGTCTCCTGCTTTCTGTGCTGGTATTCCCAGGCTAATATTCGGAACGTGAGCAGTGCTCCTGCAGGGCAGCCACATCACCAACACCACAGGAGAATCTGAGGATGTCAGTCAGACACCTTCCTCCCTGGAGGGCTGTCTGAGCTCTGCGTGCAGAGTGGCCAGCCCTGCCGGACTGTGCTGCCCTCGCTCAGAGGTCTGGGAGCCGCCCTTGGGTAAGAGTTTGCATGCGGCGCTGTTTGCTGCTTACTAGGTGGCTTTCCAGTGGTGGAGTCATCTTCAGCAGGTTCCCAACAGCCAGAGTGGCTTAGTCGTTTTGAAAATACCTTTCTTCTGACTACCAAGGAAACAATCTTGCTGAGTCTGAGGAGTGTTATTTGTCTCAGTTTAAGTGTCTAAGCTTAGAGATATGTCTGCTGGTAGTTCTGACAGTTGGCGGCCAGTTTAACTTTTCTGCCCCTATTTCTGCTTGCATGTTCCTCATCTCTGTAATCACCTCGTTCTTCATCTGCAGCCTCCATGATGAACCAGGCTGGGAAACTCCCTTTCCACTTTCCTCTCCCTCCCTTGTAGTTTAGTTTGATTTGGTGCAATTTTGATGGGAAGCTGTGCAAATTCTTGTTCAGTTGTTATGGTGGGGATTGCTGGGGCAGGAAAAAACTTTATGTAATTAGGCTGCTGCTGTCTTTGAGGATTGTTTATTCAAATTATGTTTGAAACAGCCTCCCTCGATTGACCCTTTTTGCCTTCAGGCTTGCTCTGCTTAGGGCTGCTACAGCATTTGGGGTGTGGGGGGGTGTGTGTGCAGACTTCCTGTTGACATCTGCAGAAGTTTTAGTTGAAGTTCTGTTTGCATTTCTGTCTGGCCTTTTTGTTCCTGAAGAATTACAATTATGGCAAAAATTGTGTTAATTTTTTTTTTTGATCCATAAAGAAAGAATAAGGATGAAGAAGAGTATGGGACATGAGATCAACCGTTCATCCTCATCTGTTTTGCCTTTCCTTGCTCTGCTGTATAGTATTTGTTATTACCTAGGTACTTTTACAGCTTAGCTTGCTCATGTTTGGCAAAGAAAAATTTGTGTGTGTGCTTGATAGTTGTAGTTTGAAAGGTTGAATGTTATTTTAGCAACTGCTTTCTGAGTTTTCTATGTGCCATAGACTGTTCATAGGGTCAACTCCTGCATGTGTCTTTTCACAACACGTCACACTGTCAGTATGACTGGTGTCCATGGAGGAAGGGAAGTTGAATCAAGCATTGCTTGCACACGTTGCCTTTTGAAACTAACTAAAAATACTGGATGACTCATTGTTGGATTGCAGAATAAGACGACTGTAAAAGCTAACAAATTCTGAGGAATAAGGAGAATTATGGTAGGTTTGAAAGAATTTTAACAAAATCTGTGTGAAACAGATTCCGAATTGAGAAGACCCTTAAAAAAAATTCTTCAGTTCCATATCCTGTTGTGTTTCAGTGGCATGGAATGCTATCTGACTTAATAATCTACAATATCAGGTAGTCGTGTACTTATTTTTTCCTATAAAAAGATCATTTAAAGAAGAATTCCTCCTGCTGACATTAAAAGGAGCTGTGGATTATGGAATGGTTTGAAATGGGATCATTATGGAATGATTTATCAAGATAATGATGCAGGAGGTTTTATTTTTGATTCTTTGTATTGTGGGGCTTTCATCTTGGTTAATGGCTAGGACTGGTTACTTAACCTGAAAACACCGTCCTGTCAGCTTGCAATTTTATTTTTTAGAGAAGAGTTATATTTTCAGAGTTGGCTGTGAGATACTTGTGTTTTGCAAAATAAGTATCCATTTAGTTCCATGTTAGATTCTAGTTCGTTTTGAACACCTAACTTTCTGATGATAGAACTAAGTAAAACTTTATATTCTTGTATAGTTTATGTTGTGTGTATTATCCTCCAGAGGAGAAACTGGAACATGGTTCTTTCTGCAGTCTCCACAGTCATAATCCTTCACTGTGTTTCAGGGCTGGTAGCTGACCACATGCTTGTGTACGTGGATTATTTTTTCTTAAAATTTATGTTAAGTAGAAAAAAAATACTAGTTTTAATCAAATACTAAGTGTTAACTAGTGATCCATTATTACTGAAATGTGCTGTAGATTCTAGGAGATTACACTGTTGATTTAAATCACTGTCTTGACTTCACTGTGAAAGCATGCTGGAAGCAAATAGTGTATTTCCATAGGTCTTCAGAGTTGGTGAACTAAATTAGGTAAACGTAGGTCTTTTAAAGCTATGACAAATGTATAGCATAAATGGCTGAACACTTTGGAAAAGGTAAAAAGCAAGAGCTAATCTTATCACTTGCTCACAAAGAAAATGCTACTTGGAGAACTATATTACTGTACTCTGTAAGATTTTATTTTTTAGTGTCATATTGAAAAATTATGTATCTAGGAAGGTTATTTGATATACCAGTTGCTCTGTGGTTTAAAGACTTCAGTATCCTGCGTTTTTCCAAAAGTCAGTCCGTATTAACACATTATTTATTGATAAGTTAATGTTTGGACTTCAAGGTGACTTCTAAAAAAAATTTATTATAAAAAATAACCCTACAGCCCTTCTCAAAGAAAACAGAATGATGTGGTTCCAGTAGCTAACACACTAGAGAGAGGGGTTGGGGCTGCTGTGTTTTATGTGCTGTCTCAGGTTCTCAAGAGCTCCCAGACAAGTGAATTATGAGTATTTTGCCCAAAGTAAACCTGTGCTGATCAGATGATGGCTATATTGTGTCATAAATCTTCCAAAGATAAGGTGATCAGAGCTGTCTGAGAGGAAGAATGACCCTGAGTTGAAAACCAGGCTTCCTAGCAAGTCTGTGTGTAGGTGCATCTGCCTCTTCTGCGTTCTTAAATAATTCTGGTAGTTACTTTCTTTCACTGTAACCATTCTGTTCTTGTAGAATCTTCAGTGTGAGACGAACGAAAAGTTTACAGGTACAGATAGACGCTGGATATTTTTAGTAGAGGATTAGTGTTAATTTCATTTACTTTTTAAACTAGATTCATTTTGCCTCACAAATCACAGTACTTCCTGTACTGTTCTAATATACTTATTTTACATAATGGGGAATTCACTGAAGAGGCAAACATGCCTCTGGCTAAAAGAAAAAGTACTACGGGTATCATGCAAAGATATGATAATCAGTAACTCAAGAAATTATCCTGAAAATTTTTCTCCTTTCCCATCAAATGGTTGTTTATGAAAATGAATAAGTTTTATATATAGTATCTAGGTAGAGGCGCAGAACAATAGGGTCCTTCTCAAATACAGAAAAATAGATGTGAAGGACAGGAAGGAAAGCATAAGAAAACAGCCTCCCGGTCAGGATGACAGCCAGTAGTTTCAGGACAAGGAAAGTTTGATGGCTGTTGGTATTTTTACAGGCTTTGTGACAAAAAAAGCTTTTGTGGAAGGACCTGAAGTATAATGACCGAGTGCCAATGATGTTTTTACAAAGGTTTCCTTGTGCCTAAAGAACAGCAAAGGGGAGGAATACAGTAAAGCAGACTTTTTTTTATCATCTCTCCATAGCCCACACTGGAGATACTGGATGAAAACAGATGAGCTAAGTGTGAGCAGAAGGAGTGGGAACTGGGCTGCAAAAAGCCTTGAGCAGCAGATCTTTACCATGATAGGAAGGAGCAACTTAATACTCTGACTCCATAGTCGGTAGAGCCACTGCAGCAGCTTGCTGTTGTGACCTCTGCAGAGGGGCTTGCTGCTCCCATATGTTGTCCTGCCACATCCTTTGTCCTGGAATGCATTTAATACTCTGAATCAACTAGAATCACTTCGAAAACAGACAAAATACCCCAAACCAAACACTGAAAAAGCACCTGTGGCTTTTTTGTTCTGTCTTGGTTTTGGTTGTATGTGTTGCCCTCAAAATAGCACAGGTGGCTTCATGCCCCAGAATGCCAAGTAAGCAGTAAGAGTTGCAAGGTAAGCAGTAAGAGTGTACGGCTGGGGGGAATGCAGAGCTCAAGGATGTGCATTGTTTTGTAGCAGTTTGGGATTTTGTGTCATCCTGCTTGACTGGGGACTGTTGCTGAGGTGGTTGTCTTCTACTCATCTGACTCCCCTCTCTTCCTCCTTGCATTGGACCCAGTAGCCGTTTGGCCACAGAGGTAATGTTGAGGAGTAATCTGAAAAAAAGAGATAAAGGGAAGGATTTGTTTTCAAACCTCTGAGTTGGCAAGGGTTTTGGGGGAGCAGGACTGCCGCTCCTGATCATAACCTGTGGTTTCTTGGGATTAGCTGTCACACCAGTTGTGGTAATGATGTATTCTTTTATGATACAGAATGAGATGTGACATGGTTTAGGGCATTCTGTCAAATTGAGCCTTAAATGGAAGCTGCCGAGAGGGAGGGATATTGTCAGAAAACGATTGCAAAATACTTCCTGTCTCATGTTCGTTCTCAAATTTCTGCTAGATTGTGATAGAAGAGGAAGAGAAGAGGCATTGAGACATGAAGTGGGCATGACTAATAGCCTGAGGATGGCTCTAAATTGGAAGGAATATGAAAGATCTTAGCAAAAGATCAAAGTTAAAAATGCTTATCAGTTTATAAGCATGTGTTGTGCTCATTAGGGTTCATTGTCTCTAGTGCCTGAGTAGGAAAGAAACCCAAAGAAGTGACTGTCAGGACCTCTGTAGCCAAGTTGAACTCTTTAATAGTTAGGTATCTGCAAGGAGATGACCTGCTGGAAAGACAGATTTCTCAGTCTGCAGAGAAGATGCAGTTATTCAGTGAATTTAGATTAATGTGTTAAGGAGGTATGTCTCTGTGTGTGTGTAAACATTTCTTCGCCTCCACATCCCCTTATCACGTGGTGTGAAAAGAACCAAGCTTTAGTAGCCATAACAAGCATACTGAAGAAACTTAGGAAATTCAGGCTGTTAAGCCAATTAAAACAAAAGAGCACATAATCCATATTTAGCCTTGTCACCTTTTTCTACTAACAGACATTGTCTCCTATTATTAAAAGTTGGGAAAAAAAACCCTAAGACTTTACTGAACTGAGATGGAAATTAAAATTGGACTGTCAAATATCAAATTCTTAATCACACAAATTAAACAAGGAGACAGAAAGTGACACAAAGGAGTAACTTTATGAATGACATAGCTAGAACAAAAGACATGGACACTTGATCCTCCTGCCCCTTTTCGTTAGTGTCCTAAATGCTATGCAGCAAGAGACCTTATCTTTCCAAGTGAGAAATTGTACGTGGTTCTTAAGCTGTTGTATTTAAGTGTGTGTGTCTCAGTGTTATATTTTGGAATTGAGTGAAAGAAATCTTAAGTCTAAATATTTACTGTATTGGGCTGAAACAGTAGTGCTTTGGAAAAAATAACTGTGTTTATGTCTGGGCTCCAATTGTTTGTTTTGTTGTCAAGAGTTACTGATTTTATTTTTTCAAAGTAGTATAGACAAAGTTCTCCAAGGTTTATTCTGTTACAGAATTATTAGTGAAAGATTAAAGGAGCTTTCTGGTTTGGCGTTTCATGACTTTATGACACAGAAAATTTGAAAAAGTAGAATACTAAAATATGTACAGGTGTGCAGCCTTTCCAGCCAGATCAGAGAGTGCAGAATCTAATCACTGGGAGTTACCTGCCTTCAGGGTGATCGTGTTTGCTCCTGAAATGTGTAGGAAAGAACTGGAGAAGTCAGCAGAGCTGTATTGATATAAGTAGCTTTGGGGATAAATGTTGGAGTGTGAGAGTAACGTGGTGTAGGGGGTGTAGGTATGTTACCTAATCAGAAAGGATGTGCAGCTCTAATGGGGTTCAGGGTGTTTTAACTCAGTATCTGCAGATCTCACAACCCCTGCAGGAATTTGTAGCAGTAAGGTAGAGGTGGAACTGTACAACACCTAATGAAAGACAAGTGAAAATATGACACACAGAATTGCATGTGTATACCACTGTAGAAGGTGGTGGCATTAAGAGGAGAGGGGAGGGGACAGGTAGTGAATGGTTCAAATCTGTGTCTGATGAGGAGCAGCTGAGGGAGCTGGGGCTGTTCAGCCTGGAGAAAAGAAGACTGAGGGGAGACCTGATCACTGTCTGCAACTGCCTGAAAGGAGGTTGTAGCATGGAGGGGATTGGTCTCTTCTCCCAAGTAGCAAGTGATAGGACCAGAGGAAACGGCCTCAAGTTGCACCAGGGGAGGTTCAGGTTGGATATTAGGAAAAAATTCTTCATNAACCACTCTCAATGTAACTGTATGTATGATGTTCTGGTATAGCTACAAGAGTACATGGGGAAACTTAATTAAACTGCGGTTCAAGATATGTGCTTAGTTATATTTTAAAAGTAATCCTATTTTGATATTTATTAATTTGCAAACTACTTGCTTGAGAAGAAAAGTTTTGACTGGAAAATATGTATGTGTTTATTTATTTTAGGCTTTGCTCACTGCAGTAACATCTCAACACATAGAAATCCACGAAGGAACAGTGCTACAGGCTGTGAGAACATGTTACAATATCTATCTAGCAAGCAAAAATCTCATAAATCAAACCACAGCCAAGGCCACTCTAACACAAATGCTGAATGTCATTTTTGCACGTATGGAAAATCAAGCAGTGAGTATCTCAGTATCTTTATATAGAAAGTAGCTCTTAAAAGCAAACCAGCTTGCAAGATTTGTTTTCTCATTATTATTAAAGCTTTTTGACTTTCCTAACTTACGTACTTTGGAAAGAAAGAAAAAAAAATCTGATATCTTACGTTGTTCTTTTTGTGTTTTACACTCTGAAATAGGTGTGAAATGTGTTTGGAAGGATGGGGATGGTGTACAGGATTTAAACTTCTCATAGCGATCTTCTGTATTTAGTGGATGTATTCAACTTCAGTTTCTACTGTCAGGCTGTTAAGAGGTGCCACGCTACCTGTGTACGAGTACATCTGGAGTCACGTTAGTGTTAGTGAAATGCTCCAGTGTTATGATGATAAACACTGCAGAAGTAATCCATGATTAAAACCAAACCAAACAAAGAAAAAAATCAAACCCGAACCCAACACACCTTTCCAGTCATATAATAATTTACGCTTTTTAACATTTGAATGTGTAGCACTCACTGACAGATATGCGTATGTCACTGAAATTGCTGTTGTGTGTTGTCAGCAGACTCCAGCATATGCCCTCTGTGTTCCACTGCTGATAATAAAGATCAACACAGAAAAGTAATTGGCCTAATTCTTATTAAAAAAAATAAAATAGAAAGTCAGATGCCCAGACTAGAGAACTGGTGGAATTCCTAGCTACTTCTAAAAGAAATTCTGCTCTATCATTACAAACTCTTCAAGTTTTCTTCAAGAATATGTAGTACTTTCTTTCATCTTGGAAGCAACTGCATATTGCTAGATGGTACCATCGCAGTCAAAGATTTATGAGACATTATGATAAATCATAGCAAAAGTCATGCAGTGAGAAATCTGTGCAGTTATTGTCATTTTAAGCATCTTACTGTAGAAGAGAATTATTATTATCTTACAATGGAACTCTTCATTTTTACCAGACTATAACTCCAGTCTTTATGCAAGTTGAAAAGCAGTTCTGCTTGTTTTGCACACTCAGGGCAGTTATGTTATTATGATAACTGGCAAATACTAGAAGGTGTTATCTGAGCTGTCATTTGAAAGGTAATATCTGCTTGGAAATCTATAGCACTCCAGAAGATGCAGCATAGAAAATTTTAAGTGGAAGAGTAAAGAATTGAGATTACAGTAGCTGAAATAACAGTAACAAATGAAAAGTTACAAAACTTTTGGTAAAAGGTGGGCTCTGCAGGGATAGAAAGCCAGTCTGTAGAGCATCACCTCAAAGGACACTCCGCTTTGGTTTGACTTTAATGACTGTTGTCTTAATCCTTTAGACAAATTACAGAAATTCTTCCCTTATGGGGGAAGATTCCAGATCGAGGAACCATGACACTGAAATAGTCTTTGTCTTACAGTTTTAAGTATGATGATTTCTTCCTGAGGATCTGTCTTCTGTAGTGTTTTGGAAGTGCTGCTCTTTTCATTTGTAACTCCTGGTTTGGGGGTTTTTGTTTTGTTTTTTCCCCCGGATTTTTTTTAGTCTTTCCCTTAATACCATGTGCTTGTAGGATAACAGAAGATGCATAAGTTCTCCAATGTATTTCTCTTTGTGAGAGCTTTCAAAAAAGAAAAAAAAAAACCCTGCCTTGATGTTTCTCCACACAGTCCTTGTATATTGTCACGTCTACAGGCTGAAATTCCTTATAGGGTAGGCAGACTACTCTTGGTCCTATACTACGTGTAGTTTAGTCATCCCTCTTTCTCAGTGAAGGTAGAGTTAAGTCTAACGTGTATAGTTGGGAAGCAATCCTCCTGCAAAGGTTTAGCCATGATATTTATTTATAATAATACAAAGGATGCATTTTCTTAAATTGTTAGAGCTTTATGAAGGCTCTGTTTAAGTAGAGACATCAGAGTTCATGTTTATAAAATAATGTATACAATATGTATACAGCTCGTTGTTTTATTTTGATAGTGAAATTCTTGTGTGATTGCAATGTTTTTGTAGCTTCAGGAAGCCAAACAGATGGAAAAGGAAAGACACAGACAGCAACACCATTTACAGCAGTCTCCAGTAAGCCATCATGAGCCTGAGTCACCTCAGTTGAGACATATTCCAACACAGACTGATCAGCTGTCCAAAGAGCATGAGAGAGAGCTTGACCACAGCACGAATGATGTGGACAAGAACCTTCAAGAAGATATAGAGGCAGAAAACGGATCTGATATTTCTAGTGCTGAAAACGAACAGACAGAAGCCGACCAAGCCACAGCAGCAGAAAGTAATCAGTGTGTATTTCTGTTTCATGGAGGGAGGGAAAAGATCTGTTAAAAGAAATGCTTGAGGGTTGTCTTTTCTTCCCCCCCTCCTCTTCTTCGGGAGTCAGGCATATATATTTTCAAATAGTTGACTAATGCAAAATGCCTGTTGTCCTCGTTACCACTGTTAAACTCTATCAGGAGTATCCTTTAGTCCTACACGCTGCCATAGTCACTGTAGCAAAGATTCCTCTTTGCACCTATGTATTATTGTGAAAGTTTTTGAGAATAACATCTCAAAAACAGTAAGTTTTCAGTTCTTAATGTACATGAAAATAGAAAATTGATGTCTTTTGTTGGAATAGGCCTGTTGATTAATTACCATTTGCAGGTTGTATCCTGGAGTGCTTATGTTCTGCGAATACTGTTTGCAAAGCATCCAAACACAGCTTTTTTTAATGTATACTCTCCTCTTAATAGATTTATAATTGAATTTTTAAATACTAAATGCAAGTGAAATATCTTATTCATTTTTGCATTTCTCATTAATATTTGTTTGGGTTTGTTTTTCTCTTTAAAGATCTTTCTAAAGCTGACGGAGAAACATATGATGGTGAAAGCAATGAGTGTGAAGAGAAGGCGCAAGAAATTGTAGAAAGTATTGTGCAGGAAATGGTGAACATAGTAGTTGGAGGTATTATATTAATATCTGTCTAGTCAATAGAGACTGCAGTCTGAATCTTGACATTAAGAATTATTTTAACACTTCTGAATATTTAACTAAAATGTCATTTAAATAGCGCTTAACATGCTGAAGAAAACAGTTTCAGTTGTCTGACCTTAGCTGTGCATTATTTAACAGTAAAATGAACAAGATTTCATACAGTAATTTACACTCTCTATATTGGAGACTAATGTTCTTTTGAAAATACAAGTTCTTGTTTAGGTGGTGGTTTTTTTCTGTTTTGATTCCACAAACTCTTCACAAATGGGCCTGTGGCTGTAGTAGCAGTGTAGCACTACATTTTTCAGTTTGTTGGAAAGTGTGTATCAAATCAGTGGCATTTTCCTTGCAGTACTTCTTGGAAACTTGGTAAAATGGTTCACATGGCAATGTAAAGTTGGAAGTCATTTTTTCAGGGTGATTTTCATTAGTAGGAATTAAGAGTATTTGAATTTTTTTGTAGCTATGTAATGCCATGTAAATTCTGCCTTAAGCGGCTCCTTATGACACTTTGCTTATGATTGTTTTAGTATTTAAACGTTGAATTAAAAGGCTCTTTTTAATTTGCATTCTTGTATAACATTTGTTTATAATTTTTCTTTTCTGATAGATGTGGAAGGGACTGCTGAAAGTGCAGGTGGTGATGGCACAATTGTAACATTAGAAGATGGCAGTGACAGTGAAAACATTCAGGCAAATGGAATTCCAGGGACTCCAATTTCTGTTGCTTATACACCATCTTTACCTGATGACAGATTATCTGTCTCTTCCAATGATACTCAGGTACAGGCAGTTATAAGTTAGGAAATACTGGAAAAAGTAATATGTTTTAATTGTTGTCCAACATTTGTGCAGAGAGTGTTTAATATAATTCCATAAAATAAGTTACTCAAATGCATTTCAGCTGTTGTGTTCTGAATATTATTCTGTTTCAATGCACTATTTAAATTAAATTTTTGTCAAGTAGATTTTGCATGTGCTGCCTTTTTTTATCCTAGCATTTTTAGCTGCCCTATAGAGTACACTGTTCCAAGATTCAAGAACCCAGTTCCCCTGTTTTTTGAAGTGCTCCTGAGAAACTATAAAACTAGCATTCAATACACATAGTGAAGAATATAGCCAATTATAGACATACTTGTGTAACTTCAGTGTGCTCTTTTCAACTTAGAAATTTCAAGCCTATAGCATGACCTTACTGCAATGATTTCAGATTAAAAGTTTCATGTCTGAGAGGGTTGTATTTTCATTAACAAAAAATATGTGACAATAGTCCCTCTGTATCAAATACCAGCATGTATGCACTATCAGCTGACAGAGTGTGTCTGCTGTCAATGTGTACTGTGTAATTAAGTTTGGGAATAGTAGATTTTAAGCTTAAAAAATCTACGGTCACACGTGCCATAGAAAAAAAAGATTAACAGTAAACAAGTTGGTTATATAAGGAACAATAATACATAATTGCAAGAACTTAGTAACAGGGGTGATTATTGTACCTTAGAAATTTTACCAAATCTTGGCACAGATACATAACTCCTCGCGTTCTATTAAAATGTCTACGTGGGTTTTTTTAAACTAGTTATCTACTGAAAATATCTGAGGGGAATTCATCGCACGTTACCTTACTTAAACTTGACCTACCTAATTTCACAACGGTCTTTAATTAATTCTGACTTTTTACTGATGTACAATTTTTATTAGTAAGTTTGTTCATTTTAACTGAACTGCAGAATATTTTCATTCGGTTTAGTCTTGACACCAGAAAGCTATCGTGAATTGGTTGTATTTGTATAATATCTTAACTTCTTGTTGCTAGGAGGTGGGGATTTCCCTACACACCCTGCTAATGCAAAATGGAATACTGAAATATGTTAACTTCTTTAGGAATCTGGAAATTCTTCAGGACCTACCCCTGGTGCTAAGTTTTCCCACATTTTACAAAAGGATGCCTTCCTTGTATTCAGGTCACTGTGTAAACTCTCCATGAAGCCTCTGTCAGATGGACCTCCAGATCCAAAGTAAGTAGAATTTAGAGTTCTCATAATTAATCTTTTCTATTTGAAAATAAAAATAAATCATTTAAATATTTTTGAGAGTCCTCAGTTATTCAGAAAAAATAATTATATGGTAAAAAGAACCTAGAAGCTTTGAAAAGGTGCTTTTAATGTTTTAATGCATCTTTTGTGTGTTAAATGAAAGCAACTGTTGCTACCCATCTACTTGTTTAGAAGCTTCTTAAGAACACCTGCACATCCTGTAAGTGCATCATGTTGTTCGTAGTTGCTTTTTATATCAATTTTCAGAAGGGTTTGTAAAGAGAGTCTTCAGGTATTTTTGGTCTTGGAAAATGTTGCTCTGCTTTTAGGTAATACCTGGGTTTGTAACCGTTGTTGTGTATGCCCCACAATTTCTTACATCTGTTGCATATTGGGTATCCAGTACACATACCCAACTCTGCTTCATCTTAATACGAGCTCCTCACTTTGAGCTGATAACTGTGTTTCATTCTTTTGCTCAGGGTGGACACTTTTGACAGCTTCCTTAACCAAAACACAAATGTTTTGAAAACAGTCTTTATTTGGGTGTTTTTGAAATCTTGTCCTCTGACTGAAGATATTGTGTTTCCAGTTTGGCTTAGGGAATTGTTTGTTGTAAACCAAAAAATGTTTTCCTTTATGGATGGGTGCCAGTATTAGCTGGTTGTGAGTGTTGGCAATGAACTTTGCCTTTTGGATCTTGGCTAGAATTTATATGCACTTTTTTTGCACATTAGGAGCAATTGGTGATCATTTTCAAGAGGAATGCTTTTTTGTTCCTCAGGTAGTAAAACTGTAGTATGACCTCTGATGACCATCAAAGGTCTGGCATTCTTCAAAATAAAATAAGCTTTACTGTTTCAAGGTCTAACTTTTTAAGCAGATAGCTTTAAGACAGTTTAATGTAATCACTGATATGTGTCGTGGATTTACTAAGCCGAAAAAATGTATGATTTAGTAGAAAGGGTTTTGAAGGGTTAGTCTAGAACCATTTTCAAATTGTTATCTAGTGATGTACTATGGAAAGTCAGGACACCCAAGAATGAAGACTGAAGCATGAAGTTTTTCTTCACTATTTTGCAGAATTTGTCTTCCAGGAAATGCCATGAAAATCCTGTGGTTTTAGTCAGTTCTCTGAGACTAAGACTGTCCATTTATTAAAACGGATTAACTCTCTGGAAGAGCAGCATTAGCTATTGAGGCACTTGGAGCATATCTGAATCTGTGGAGTCCTTGACGTTCATATTAGAACTGATTAAGCTCTTCATGTAGAACAAACTGGAGGAAATGACATTTAGGGCAACAAGAATTAGCTGCAAAGGCATTCGAAGACGTCCTGTGTTTGGAGAAGTGCCTAGAATTCATCAGTGATTCTGAGGCATTGATGGCTTTTTGAACTATTACAAACATGCTGTAATTGGAAAAGAAGGCGTAGGATATCTACAGCCTTTGGAAAAAAAAAAAGGCTTAGCCGCCTCTAAGAAATATCTTGCCAGTGAAAGTAACTATGAAGTCTTTAATGAAAATATTTTTAAATTGTAAGTAACTGGCCATGGAGCTTTAGCTTAAAATCACGAGACTGGGAGTTGAGGTCAAGGTCGTGCTTCCTGGGAACCTGCTTAATGTCTTTATCTCCTTTTTACCTGGAATGAAATAAGATGGGGGAGAAGTGTCTTGCAGGTTCACTTATTAGATATTAGTCCTTAAATTTGTTTTAAATTAAGTGAGCTTTACACATCATACAGAACTGGTAAGGCCAGCAAGTTAGGACTTCAGTTCTGAGCTGACACTTGCTGGAAGTAGGCAATATTGAATATTTTATTTATAATTGAACTTCATATTTGAATTCTTATGTTTCATGTCAAAGTATGGTATGTTCATATGCTGTCTGCACACTCGATAGAACATGATGCAAAAATCAAGCCTTTTGCATCAAAGGGAAGTCTTAGGTTAGGTTCTGTGATGTTTTGCTGTCCCCAGAGCCAGACATTTTCTTGAAGAACTACAGAGAGCTGGTCTGGAGTGTATACTTTGACTTTCAGCCCATTAGGAGGCATGGGAGGAACATATTCCTCACCCAATGCGGCTGATTACGTTTTGCTTCTCAAAAGCGTGATCAGACAAAAAGTCTAAGCTTGGGATTGTATTCTATGAGTTTGAAATGGTTGCAGATCGACACCCCCAGATCCCACTTTGTTTCCAGTGTGCAGAAGTCATTGAGTTTATTTGCAGCATACTTGTTATTCATTTGCATTTTTGTTTTGAGCTAGATTGGAATGACTTTCTTAAATTAAGCTCGTATTTTCACAGTATACAGCAAATATCCAGCTGTTGTGTGCGTCACATGTTGGCTTGAGGCGCTCCTTCCCCTGTCTGGGCTGTACTGTATGAGAACCTTCCTGTCGTTGTTCCTTATGTTTCGTAAGTGTCCTCTGTCAGTGGGTGGTTGTTCAGTGAAAGCTGTGGACGGTCTTGTTGGGAAAGCCATTCGTCTCTGTACCTGCTCTTCAGAAGAGCCGTGGGCTTTCTTGAGGTGATCCAAAGTGGTAAGGAGCATCAGAAAACTGAGGAAAGAATGCTTTCTCCCAGAATGATATTTAAACTGCATGATATTTTCATAGATGCAGATTTCCGATAAACTTGGGGATGTGTGTGGTTTGGGTTTTTTTGTTGTTGTTTTTCGTTGTTGTTTTGTGGGTTGGTTTTTTTTTTTTAGGCATAAATTGTAGCACTGTTCTGACATGAATTTTGGCTTACTACGGTTTGTAAGAAGCATGATGTTACCGTGGAGCACTTGACAACACTAGAGTTGCCTGACTTTGCTATTGCCATGCTTTAAATAGGCGTGTTATATATCTTAGCTGCTCTTGAAGTGGGATGGGACCAATGACTGATAAACAATATAAAATACTGTATGTGAGAGAAGATTTCAGTGTTGGGAGGAAGCAGATCAGGCAGAACAGCTGTTGTCTTCATGGTCCTTCAGCTCTTTTTGGGTGCTGGTGGAAGTGCAGGAGGAGGAATTTCTACCTTTTAGTAGTTGGGGTTCTGTAGATGGGGAGGATATTTAGGTAGGATCTTCCAAGAATCTTTTAAAAGGAAGTAATGCTCCCTTCATCCTCTGGCTGCAATGGGAAGGTTATTCTTGCCCACCTTCTTGACTGAAGAGTGACGACTTCAACAAAAACCACCAACGTATTTTTATGATTCTTTCCACACCAGGTTGTGTCAACTTTGAGTTGATTAACTGAACATTCCACATACAAAATCATCGTGGTGTATTGACTTTACAAGAGACTGTTTTATTCTTTTTGACTTACACTGGGATGATTTGCTGTATTTTTTTTTTTTTATTCTAGATCTCATGAACTGCGATCAAAGATCCTTTCATTGCAGTTGCTTCTGTCCATTCTGCAAAATGCAGGACCTGTCTTCAGGACAAATGAGATGTTTATTAATGCTATTAAGCAGTACCTTTGTGTTGCACTGTCAAAAAATGGAGTCTCATCAGTTCCAGAAGTTTTTGAACTTTCACTTTCGATATTTCTTACCCTCCTCTCAAACTTCAAGACACATCTAAAGATGCAGATTGAGGTACGTACATGAATTTCTAAGGGGTGGAGGAGTGTCAAGTGAACATTTGTTTATATTTGTGAGTAGCTTGGACTTGTTTAGAGAAATTAGTTTTCCTTTCTGAATGTCAGCTTTTGCATAAGACTTGCCAGATCTTCTTGTGCACAGCAGCTCTTTTTCACCCAGTGACAATGGACTTGCTTGCAACAATGCTCTTGAAACTCCCTTCAAGTGAAATAGCAGCATTTCCTTTGGAATACTTACCAGTTAGCTAAGATTTACTCTGTAGCATCAGGAGTAATGTGACACTTGTGGTAGTGCCGTTTGGTGAAGTGGAAAGTAATGGGAAAACTTTTTCAGGGCTGTTTAAAATAAATTCCGTCATATTTTAACTAGAACATGAAATACGTAATAAAGAAGTAGGTCATTTCGTCACTTAATAATAGATATTAACATAACTAAGAAATGTTACAGTGCAAAAGATGCTTTGATTTACTCTGTGTTTGAGGTGAATTTTTAAAATGATAACTTACTATGCTCATACTCACTGTTGCTACTTGAGTTAGTTTCCTTAAGAGTTTCCTGGGGTTTGTGGTATGGTATTGTCGCAGAATGATGCTCAAACTCAGAAATTAGTAGATTTGTGGATAAGCTCGGTCAACTAGTGTTCAGTGATACGATTAGGAAGTTTCAGTTCTGCACTATGTAGTACAAATTAAGAAAATGGGTACACTTATGAAAAGGCTAGTCAACGTATGGTTTTGCAAAGGAATTTTAAGATAAAAATTAATGACTTGAAATGCATTGTGGATTCTCTTTGAGGTCACTTGAACAGATGTCTTTCTTTAGGGAAATCCCAACTACTTGATTATTGTAGCCACTTCCCTTTGTATATCAGGGCCTACATCAATATATGTTCTGAACAAGATAATCTAATTTCCTCAGTTCTCAACAAGTGTATGCGTAATTTAACTGCTTGGGCCATACATAGCCATAAATACATATTCTTAGCGATAAGAGTTATCCAGGTCCTGACAGACATTGTGGATTTTCTCAACGGATAGATATATTGTAAGTCATAGGGGAAAGCAAGATGTATAATATCTAGAGGCTTTGTTCTTTTAATTCTTATGCCATAGGGTTTGAGCAGCTTATTGGAAAGATTCTGTCCATTTGAGCCACATGGGTACTCTCTTGTGTATCCCATGTGTTAAACATCTTAACTGCATGGTGAATAAAGTAGTAGTGTGCCAGTGTGTTCCTAATGTTTGTTTTGATAATTTTCTGTTTTGGGAGTTGATGTGAATACTGAGACCCACAGATTGCCCCATAAGTGTGGACGTTAAGTACGTGAAAAGATGCTGAGAAGTGTTGAAAATGTTGGTGCTGTAAGGACCTTGCATTCAGGGATTTCTTCATCCCTGGGATGTCATTGCATGAGTTGATACATTGTGGCAGTTTTGGAGAAAGAACCTCATTTTGCCAGTACCATGTCAGAAGGGTACTGTATTCTAATCACTTTCCAGGTTATTTTGATGCCTTTTGGGGAAGAAACAATAGGATTTCCAGTATTTCCTTGAGTATAGCTTGGCTAGCAATACATGTTTGGTGATTGCCTTGAAAAGATGATGCGTTTTGAAGACAAACTGTCTGTGCCCAACAAGACTGTGGTGCATGTGCGGTGCTCAGCACATCAGACAGATGGGGCCAAGCCGCCTGCTGCCCAGAATGTGTTGGACTCGCTGGGTGCTCACAGAGCTTACAAGTCAGCGTGTAGGTGGTAAATGCATCTCAATTGAATTTCCCTGACAGGAATTTGATGAGCTTCCATCACTGCCATCCTTTCCCCAAGTTCCAAACAGAAAATGAAGACATATTGGAGGAAAACTGGATAGAGGTTGCCCTACACTATTGTAGCAGCTCCTAGAATATGCTAAATTAGGACCATCGCCACATAGCAGGGTTGCATTTCCTCCTCACAAATATGAAAAGCCAAAGCTTGATGCTGCCAAAATATCCATCTATTACAAAGTACAGGAGACAGCAGTTTCTAGAAACTTTCTTTTTTTCCTGGTTGTGAGCTAAGAATTCCTCTTCTTTCAGCTACTGATCCTAAAGGTTATTCAGAAGATGTGGGTAGACAAGTAGACAACTTCACATTCCGTTTGTGTCTTGGAGCTGTAAGGAGAGCCATATGCTCTGATTTATAATACACAAAATCTATATATTTTGGGATTGAGGCTGCATTCTTCATCTGTGTGAGAATTTTTTGGCATATTTTAAAATAATAGTTTCAGATTCTGTGGAAAGTGGCCTTCCCTTGGTCCTTGGACTTAAATATTCGGCTAACACTACCCTCTGACAGTTAAAATATTTTGAGTTGTGCCTTAATTGTATTGTAACTGTATTTCTAAATGGATCAATGAATACATTTGCAGGAAGTCAAGTCCTCGTTATCAGGGGTTTGGGGTGTCGTGTAGCTATAATTATATTACCACCCTTTCATAGCTGTGAATAAGCTGTCTTAAAACTCTTATTTTTAGTTGAGCAAACTAAACAATGAGCTCTTTTCGGTTTACTTTTCCGGAACACTAGGAATAAAGTCTCAACTCTGTGACAGGAATTGCAATAAGTCACATAGTGATAAACAGAATTTTTAAATATCTGAAATGTAAATAGTTAATACGGTTTTGAGAAGCTGTTTATTCCAAGATATGCTTGTCCAAAGTTAACACCAGAAGCAAAAAGTCAGCTCTGTCTCAGAAACGTAGAGATCTAAAGTGTCTTTGTAGTATGCAGACCTTCCAGATAACTTCCTTTCTAGCTTAGATTTGGGCTTAATTTTTGTACATGAAATTTTTTCCTCTACCCCATCAGTGACTTTTTAAAAATTCTCTACCAGAAAAAAAAAAAATCTGATTCCAGAGGGTATATAACATTACTGTTTTTCAGCAAAAAATGAGAAAACAGCAAATATGTAACTAAGGATTGCTCATAGCATGACCTTTATTAAAATTTTATGTCTTCTTCTGTTTGGATTACGTAAAGTTATGGCTAAAATCAGTCTAGTACTCTTGAGTATATTTAAGCACTTGAGAGTCTTTGATCTGTCATGTGTTGAAGTCCTTAGGTTTCGTAGAGGTGCTTTCCTTATTAAGAGTAGTAACTGGGATCGTGCTGTGTGCCTCTCTCTGAAGCGGCCAATAAAATAGAAATATCATTAGCGCATTTTGCTTGAGGAAATAGCTTACCATCAAAGTTGGTTAAAGTCAGCGTTGCTCGTTTTCCCCGAGCATGTGAGTTAAAGCAAAATTAGCCTTATGCTCTACCTGGCTAATAGCGTAAAATCACTGTGGTATAAGGGAATATCTAATATTAAAACCAAGGGCAGTTAGGTATTTGAATGTTTGTGTGCTGCTGTCAGAGAAGAAGAGCTTGACGGCTTGGGACTATTGGCAGCATTCCAGGAAAAGCAAATGTTGTTGGATTTGGTAGCCACAAGTGGCTGTGGAGCAGTGAGCTCTCAGCCGTGCAGAGCGGTGATGGCACCCGTGTGGGATGGTGATGTCACCCCACGTAGCAGGTCACATTTTGAGTTCACGTGCTCTTGCAGCAATCGCCGCTGCTTAGGAAGAAGTGGGAAAAGGCTGCCCTGCTGCTAAGCACGCTCTGCTGAAATAGTCAGCCTTTAATAGAAATGGATCTGGTGAGGAAATCATTGAGAGGGGATACAACAGCCTCTGTTCCAAACAAAAGCATCTGTACTGCGGCAGTTTCTGGGAAAACTAATATCTCTTTTAGGGAAGAGTGACTTGCCTATCAATGGACCTGCTGCATTCTTTTATGCTGTGCCTGACCATTATCCATCTTCCAGTAATCTTATACCATAGTGTGATTCTTTTGGGTCAAGATGCCTCCCTTCTGATGAAGGTCTGATACTTTTCATTTGCCTAAGTGGCTGTTTGTCACAGTTTCACCATAATGATCGTCTCATGGAGAAATATTTTGTGGTGAGGTAATATCTCCTCTTTCAGAATCCCAAATGATTTTGAACTCTAACAGCAGCTTAGACTTCTTGTTAGGCTAAATTGTCCTTCAAGACTTCACATCATTCCCAGTTCTTCTGGTTTTGAGTGACAAACATATAAAACAAAATTCTGTAGCTAGACAGAACTCCAGAAGTACGTAATAATTCAAATTCCTAATGTGAATGTATCAAGCATAAGTTCTATTTCCTTATTTCCTCTTTTTTTTTTTTTTTCTTATCTCCTGTACCTCTGAAGTGCTGCTTTCAGAATTAAGTATGTCAAAATATTGGCCATCAACGTTAGTGACTGTGTTTGTAATAGATTTTATTTTTCCCCCCTCTTCCTGGAATATTCGTTAGGTTTTCTTCAAAGAAATTTTCCTGTATATCTTGGAAACTTCTACTAGTTCGTTTGATCATAAATGGATGGTTATCCAAACGCTGACAAGGATATGTGCAGGTATTAAGGACCATTTGGTTCTAGTTTTTACATTTTTATGCTAAATAGTGGAATTGTACTTGCCTTTCATTGAATCATCTAGTTTTTGTTCCAAGTTTGACAATGTCACTTTGTTTATAGATGCCCAGAGCGTAGTGGACATCTACGTGAACTATGATTGTGATTTAAATGCAGCAAATATATTTGAAAGGCTGGTTAACGACCTATCAAAGATTGCTCAAGGAAGGGGTAGCCAAGAACTTGGCATGTCCAATGTTCAGGTAAAAGTTCTACCCGACTTTATGAAGCTTCATGTTTCTTGGCATGATACGTTAAGACTAGACTCTCCCTTTCTCTGATGTATTCCTCTTGAAATCTTTTATAGGAATTAAGTTTGAGAAAAAAAGGACTGGAATGCTTAGTATCCATCTTGAAGTGCATGGTGGAGTGGAGTAAGGATCAATATGTAAATCCCAATTCTCAGACAACACTTGGTAAGATATGAGACATTGCTTTTGGCTTTAGTAACGAGGTGCTGCAGGAATTCAGTGCATTTTTCCAGTGTTTTGGTACCGTTAGTGTCCAGATTGGTAAAACCTCCTGCATGAAAAAAGAGAATAATTTTTTTTTTTCTCTCTCTGTTAGAAGTATTGGTAAGTTTGGATTGGTGTCATTTGAACAAGTTATTGAAGTTGTCTTTTCTCAGTTGTTTGAATTCCTATAAGGCTACTACACTGAAAATTGCTAAAGCCTGTTATTTTCTGTATTTTTATTTTTAAAAGGATCACGAAACTTACTTTAGAGCTCCCCTAATTTCATCCGATTTCATATTGAATAAATTACTACTGAAGCAAGCTGAATGGAGAGCATTTTTAAAATTTATTAATATATAGCTATAGAACTTCCAGTGTTGTAATCTGTGAAGAAAATACATCATTGCTTGTTTTAATCTTGTTTCCATCTGACCTGAGCTGAAAAGAGCTAAGGTTATGTCAGAATTTTCAGGTTAAGCACTCAAAGTTGGTAGGTGAAGCAATAACCTTTATAGACGTGGTTAGCATGGCTGTCTTGTGAACTGAGAACACCAGCTCCTTGGCCTGGCTGATCAGAAACACTTTTAGATACTTGATTTCAAAAACCTAGGATTAGTGTGATTCACTTCAGGTCAAAGCTAACACCAGACTTGAAAATAAAAGGAAAGATCTGTAATGTGGTTTCTGAGTTTTGTACATTCTTTTCTGAGTGCTTTACAAATGCTAGTTGCAACTAAAGATTTAGATTTCAGGTGTATGATAAACTGAAAGAATCCTCCTTGATGCATTGTATTTTCGGGGCTTTTTGTTATTTTCCCAATCAAAACAAAAGCATAGTATTTATATAAAAATAAATAGATAATTGATGATAACCTTAGTAAGTTTTAGAAGCCTTCAGAGAGGATTTGAAGAATATCCTGTGATTTTAATTCTTTTCACTGTGTGTATTTTGTATGTATGTAACCCTTTCCAATTTATAGGCCAAGAAAAACCAACAGAACAGGACAGCAATGAAACCAAACACCCTGAGACAATTAACAGATACGGAAGCTTGAATTCCTTGGATTCTACTGCTTCGTCAGGAATTGGCAGTTACAGCACACAGATGTCTGGCACTGACAACCCAGAGCAGTTTGAGGTCCTAAAGCAACAAAAGGAAATAATAGAACAAGGAATTGACTTGTGAGTGCCCTTTTCTCACCCGTGGGAGGGTGGATTCTTTTGGAGCTATGAAGATTCCTGGGTTTTTCTTCCTTCTCCTCATAGATACTCATCTTGTGTTAGGAAAAAAACTCTGGATGTAACAGCACTTCCTCTGGTGAAAGAGTGCTGAATGGTGTCCCCTTTGGAGCCTGTCAACAGTGTTTTGTGTTAACCTAATTCCTCACAGCTAGAAGATGAGTACTCTGAATGTTTGTTCTTTTTTTTCCAGACCTGCTTGTCTAAAAATAAGATTTTTATATTTGGATAAAAAGAACATTGAACTCATGTGATCAGTTGAATACGCCCCATTTTAGTTAACACATTACTGATGAAAGTGCCTGTATACTTAAACTGGTGCTTCCTTTGGATTAGTTAACTTGTTGTATTTAGAACTGGAGGATAGTATAATTTCTCAGTGCAGTCTGACATGAATCTTCTGTGTGATTTCAGCCTTGTCAACTCACCTCCTCAGTGAGGTCACTTTATGTAAAAATAAGTTTTCTGTATTATAGTTCTCAGACCCCAAACAAACATGACTTAGTCCTTTAGAGTTTCAGTTTCTTTCAGTTACCTGGCCCCCTGTCTTGTATATTACTGTTCTTACAGGCAACTCATGGATTTCTTGATTGTTCTATAGAGATTAAAAAAAAAAAAGCAATGAAGCATAACTGTTCCTTTCCAAGCCAAGAGTTTGCTATTTCTGTGGAAAATTTTTTTCTTCAAGAGTGCCAGAGTAGATGACAGTGTTCAGCTCTCCTTACTGGGAGCTGCTTAGATGCCAAGGTGGCATCAAGGTAGCAAAGAAAAAGAGGACGCTGTTTACAGGGGGGGAAATATATAAAATCATCCAACGATGAAGGGAATAGCTCATTCCTGTCTAATGCATAGTTTGATAAAGGAAAAGTGTTTAATACATAGATTTTCGATATCTCATACAAAAGTATTGAGTCTTTTTTACTTAAGTGGGTAAGGCTTTGTGCATGAATAAAAGGGTTAACTCTCACTCATTCCATCTTGATTTTGATTGTACAGATTCAACAAGAAACCAAAGAGGGGAATTCAGTACCTGCAAGAACAAGGAATGCTTGGCACTACCCCCGAAGACATTGCTCAGTTCTTGCATCAGGAGGAGAGATTAGATTCAGTAAGAAAATTGTTTTCCTGATGGTTGTTTTTGCTCATGCTGATGTTTTTGTACCAATTGCAAATCATATGATGTTTTAAAGTTTTAAAGTGTACGACTTTGCAGTTCAGTAAAGTGTAAGAAAAAGACTGACCTACGTGAGCTGACTCAAGACTTGCACCTAGTTGCTAGTACAGCTATGATCAACGTACTAAACTGTATTTACTTCAGCCCAGGTACTGTCAGAAGTAACTGTCCTTCGGAGACTGATAAAAAATAGCGTGGTGCAACAACCTGAAAAGCATTTTTTCCTGTATCCCAGAGGAAAGCTATTTTATCTAGATATTTGATTTTATTTTATTTACAGCTAGCAGCTGTTGCTGGACTTGGTAGGGTCCTGCAATATCTGGCTGAGGAGGGTGGGAATTTCAGTTTACTGTGTTGTGTTGACAGTGATCAACTGGATGTATTTGAGTACCAGCTATTTATATTTGAGCATCACTTGTGTCTATTTGAGGTCTGTACTCTAGTGGGAATAAAGTTGAGTTTAGTGAGGTTTTCATTCCTGCAGTAAAATTCTTAACTACAAAAATCGATACAGCAGAGAGCAATCAGTCGTTGGTAATATTAACTTTGTCTTGTTCACATGTGGAATTCATCTAATAGAAAAAAAATGGTATGTGAGTAAAACCAAAAGGAGGAAAGTAGACAGGTATGAGCATGTAAGAGAGCATTATGATGGAATATGTTGCCAAAATACCTTGCTTCAGAGAGTAGAGAAGAAGCAGAATGTGTCATACTTAACTACATACAAGCGCCTCTGTTTTTGTGAGACATGGTCAATCTGACTGTTGTTCTTATTTACCATTTTTTTCCATTGTAAATGCACTAGTTTCTCTTTTCTATTCTTCTTTTAGACTCAGGTTGGGGAGTTCCTGGGAGACAATGATAAATTTAACAAAGAAGTCATGTATGCATATGTAGACCAACACGACTTTTCAGGAAAGGATTTTGTTTCAGCTCTGCGCATGTTTCTGGAGGGATTTCGTCTTCCAGGAGAGGCTCAAAAAATTGATCGCCTGATGGAGAAATTTGCTGCTAGATATTTAGAATGTAACCAAGGGTAAGCCATACTTTCTCTTCAGAAATTTGGAAAGCTGCATAATAAGTCAAAAGTCATAGTATGTTAAATTTGCTGTTCTTTTTCTCCTTTCCCAATTCAGGCAAACTCTTTTTGCTAGTGCAGATACTGCATACGTCTTAGCTTACTCAATTATCATGTTGACAACAGATCTTCACAGTCCACAGGTATGTTGCTAGAAAAATAAATTTGCACGATTCATAGACATCCACCTTTCATGCTTTGTGGCAATCTAGTTGTAAAAGCTTGGTGTTCAATTTAACATCTATATGTGTGTAAGAAATACAGTGGATTAAGTTTGTACATCTTTTAAGTTAGAGTACTGTGTTTCATGGGTGTTGAGATTTTTAAGTTGCTTTGGTTAGACCTTTCTGTAAGGTATCACTTTGCTGCTCTGTGTTGATTAGGAATCATGTGGATTTGCTTTCATATTGAGGCACTCACAGTAGTGGTTGAACCTACAGTCAAAGGCAGAATTTGTGTAATTACTTAACTGCTGATATTAACATGGATCTGCTCCTGATTTTAGTCTGTTTGGAAATAGAATGCAGTTTTGATAAATACAGCTCACTTCTGCTGTGCAAAATATTCAAACTTGCGGTGATTAGCTGTCATCGTTTATTTAAGCAAAATCTGGGAAGAGTATTGAACTCTTACGAGATTATATGATTATGTTTACAATAGCTTGGTCTGTATGACAAGATAAAACACTTTTTTTCTGGTAATGTTATGTCTAATTCACATGCAGATCCTACTGAATGTTTATGACTATTGTAATGTCCACATGGCCTTGTGTTGTTTTGTAGATTTGACAATATAGTCTTGCATATGTTGGATACTTAAAAATGTTTTCTGAATCAGCAGGTTTGTCCTTGATGGTATTTTTTCTTCAGTTTGGCTGCTTTTAGAGGCAGCATTGTAACTGCTATGAACTTGCTTCATTTGCTGATATGCATGACTTCTTTCTGGGTTTCAGGTTAAGAATAAAATGACAAAAGAACAGTATATTAAAATGAATAGAGGTATCAATGATAGTAAAGATCTCCCTGAAGAATATTTGTCTGCTATATATAATGAAATAGCTGGAAAGAAGATTTCAATGAAAGAAACAAAAGAATTAACAATACCCACAAAATCCAGTAAACAAAGTAAGTAGTTACAATGTTAGCTTTCTACAGTGTTGGCTCTTCAGTTTCACGACACTATCTCCATTTTAAAATGAGAGGTAAATGAAGCGAGCACCACTTAGTTAACCCCAAACGAGTCCTAACTGCTAATTTTGTATCCTTTTACTTTTAACATAAATGCATGATGCTACCTTCAAATGCAACGTTAAATGCAACTCCTTATTTTCACTTCTCTTTGCGTATGAATTCCTGGTGTTCGGTGCATTGGCCATGGAGAGCACAGGTTTTGCCTTTGAACAGCAACGCAGGGAAGTGCGTTTGAGAGCTTTGGGAAGTGCAGAACACACAGCACTTGTGCCTTCTGTTTCAAGGATTAACCATTGTGTTTTCCTGCAATAACCAGTCTGTCATCTTCAAAAATTTTGCATTGTTTGGTTTGTAGAGTCCTAATATATGCACTTATAAAGTTAATTATCTTCTCTGAAATACCAGAAAATCTTTTCTGTGTTTTGCCTGATGTGAAGGTTTTCTACAGAGAACATGTAGAGAGACCTGAGTTTTTCCCAGCATAGTCAACTTTGTATGCTTTTGAGTCCTGTGTCAGCCTTATGAACAGGTTACAGGAAATTTGCATCTGCAAAAAAGTCTCCCTCTTTTTTTCAATATTCATTCGAGTAACATGATGTTTTTATTGTAATTTTAAAGAAGCTGCTTATTACATTCTACTTGGGTTTCACTTTCTTGATGAGATGGAGGTTCCATTACTGAAATGAAAAGTTAATTAATGTAGTTCTCCCTCAGAAAAAGGATGTCCACTTATTTTTATTGTTATTTTCTGTGCTGATGGATTGCTATGAAATTTCTGTTCACTTTAAATTTAGCTTAGTGGATGTGATATTTATGCTGTCAGTTGAGGTGATGGAGAAGAAATGTTTGTTGTACAAATCTAAGAATTTTCTAGAGGCTTAAAATGAGGTTACGTTTCATACCTAAGTTTACCTTAAATTAGATTTTATCTATATCGTAAAAGAAATGGTGTGGTAATTTCGGAAAGTAAAGACGTTACAAAAAATGCATCTGAGTATGGCACTCAATGAAAAAATTGAAATTATATTACTGAAGGCACTTCTGCTAAAGATGCGCAAATGAGAGGAAGAAATGTGTTTGTTTACAGGTGTTGCTAGTGAAAAGCAGAGAAGACTCCTATATAATTTGGAAATGGAACAAATGGCTAAAACAGCTAAAGCTCTTATGGAGGCGGTGAGCCACGTTCAGGCACCTTTTACTAGTGCAACACACCTGGAGCATGTGAGACCCATGTTTAAGGTGAAATACATGTTTTGGTGTTTACCTAGGTTATCACATAGTTCTTGATGCAAAATACTGACTGACGGGATTTGTTGAAAATACTAAAGATTTGTGTCTGCTATGTTTTGATCATTTTTTAAGTTACTTAACTTGCCACAGGAAAGAAGGGATTTTGAGCCTTTTACTTCAGTTTCGTTTACCCTGAGATTTAAGAAGTTTCTATGCTGATAGAAGCAGCATCTTGATATAATGCAGCAGTTATGAGAAGTATGTCGAGGGGACAAAAGTATAAAGAGTAGTCAAAAGCTTGAAATGATAGGGTTTTTATTTTAGGTATAGAGCTGTAGTTCAAACAACAGATTTATAAAAGTGACAAGTGACTAATGCCAGTTCATTGTTTGAGTCCCTCCTGCTGCTTCTAAGGGAGATTACTTCATTGCAGTTTGGAGGCAATGGTCAGAACAAACTTCTGTCTGATGTCTGTTGCAAATGTGTCAGAAGGACTGGGACTGTCCCCTAGTTTTGGGGGAGGTAGCTGGACCGTCATTGCCTATGTTCTCATTTGCTGCCCTTGTGCAGGCAGTGGTGCTCATGTGGCCCTTTTGTGATCTGCTCCAGGCAGGTGAACTCTCAGGCCACTACCGGAACAATCAACAAAGGGTTTGCTGGAGTCATGTGCTGTGAGGTCAGGTTGAGCTCCAGAATCATAGAATCATTTAGGGTGAAAAAGACCCTTAAGATCATTGAGTCCAACCGTTACTGTAACACTGCAAAGTCCCCCACTAAACCATGTCCCTGAGCACTACATCTACATCTCTAGATAGTCCTTAAGAAAGTATTTCACTTTTGTGATTTTTAAGATAAGTTTTAGTTTCAATAGGAATGAAAATTAGAAATCGGGGCGGGGGGGGAAGAAGAAATGTACACTTCTGGAACACAGAATAATTTGGGTTGGAAGGAACCTTTAAAGATCATGCAATAGGGAATTAAGTCCTGGATCTATGAATTAGCCTAATGCCTTTGATACTCTCCCAGAGTTATCATTTGGTTTGTGCAAGTGTTAAACTCTTTTCTGAGATAGTGCTTTTGGAATTGCTGGCTTAAATGAAACCAAAGCTCTGTGGTGCATCATTTTATTATGAAATTAGGCATGAAATCTATTGCTCCCTGCTGTGTGTGCGTTGACTGTATTTCATCGGGGGTGACTTCAGGTAAAATTATTTCTAAAATCGGTCTGGGTGCCCTGAGGTTTCCTCTCCATAACCACATGCAGTTACAGCAGGATCCCCTGCATTTTCTGGTTGGTTTTTCTGCCTGTGGGAGAGGGACCTTTGACCACAAGAACAGGACCATGTGGGCTCTGCTGCAGTAACTTTTAGTTGAGTGTGTTACACTCTGTCCCCCCTAAGGCAATAGGAATGGGAAACGCTGACAGTGGCTTAGATACAAAAAGATGGAGGGCCAAGGGCAGCAAAGTAAAGAGCAGAGATGTCAAGGAGAGAGTCCTGTCCTGTCTCTTGTTGTTGTTGTCTTATCGTAACTTTAGTGGAATTAATAAAAATTGCTGCCCTATTTTACCCTACCCTTTTTTTTTCCATCTGGTATTAATAGGACAAATGTCTTATTTAAGTACATAGTTTTCATCATAGAGGAATCTTATACACCACATTGGTTCTTGCAGTAAGTATTGACTCTATCTATTTCTCACTCTGCAAAGATGAAGGTTATCCTGGGAATACCAAAACTCCAGTAGACATCTAAATGACGTAGCTTGGGGGTTTATCTGAAGAGAGCTGGATGTGTGGGTTTGTTTTTTTCCAGCTGTCTGTAGATGATTGTGTGTCATGTTTTCTGAGAGAGGGTGCTTCTGAGGGGAGCATCAATCTGCATTACTTCTATGCTAGTCTATGTCTGATGTCTGTTTTATTCCATTTCCTTTTTGCCAAAAGACAACTCGAAGGTTAATTATGTGAGTCAAGGATGAAATTTACACTTCAGCAAGATGCTGGAACTATAACATTCCCTTCAAATACTAGCAGTCAGTGATGTAACTTTTATTTTGCATACATTCCAGTTGGCATGGACGCCTTTTCTAGCTGCATTCAGTGTGGGTCTGCAGGACTGTGATGACACAGAAGTTGCCTCTCTTTGTTTGGAGGGTATACGATGTGCAATCAGGATTGCTTGCATTTTCAACATTCAGGTAAAAAAAAAAAAAGATTGAGACAATACTTTGATTTAGGTACGAGCAAAATGTAAGTGGGGTTCTAAGAGTCCTTGTTGCTGAGGCTGTGCACTGCAGTACCTACTTGCCTGCTTCTGCAATTACTACTTCATCTGGTACCTGACTGAAAGTGTTTTAGATGAAGTGACCTTTATTTTTCCTGGTGCTTTGTGGTAAGTGCTGCCATGCCTATGTACTGAATTTTTGTTTCCCTGCCGGTTGACTACTCGTATTTCAAAGTTCTTTCTTTCTTTGTTACAAAGCTGTTTGGCATTGTTGTGATGTTTCATAAAATGAGTCTTTCTATCCTATTTCGTAAGTAGAACTAATATCTCTGTGAACTGTGTTTCAAATATTGTTCTCAACTTCAGAGAGATTATACTAATCTGAGACTTCTATAATGGGATACTATTTTAACAGTTATGGCACTGGAAATGTCATTCCTGATGTAATGTGTGAATGTATCTTGCATTAAGCACAATGCCAAGAATTCCAGGCTCTCTGGCTCCAGAGGATAATTCTGATTAAGCTTTGGTCCTTTTTTTTGCCTTTTTTGTTTCCATTTAAAAATCATCAATAGTGAATGTACTATTATGTGATTGTAGACTATTAGTTAATAAATGGAGTACTAGTCTGCCATAAGTCCATTGTAGCGATAGCTGAAGAGAGAGGCCAGCAGAATTCATATGTTTGACGTTGCGTTATTTCATGTCTACCCAGGAAACATTAAAAAAAAAGAAAGAAAGAAACAACCACTCTGTGAAACTAACTTTAAGTAAAAACTGATATAACAGTGAATGCTTTGCTTTCCTCTCCCATTGCACTTGCATTTAGCAAATTAGATAGCTTTTTATCACTAAAGTGAAAAGGTGCATTGGGGCCTCTCATACAGCTGCTTTTAAAAGCCCCATTGAGATCATGTAGGGTTTCCTTCCTCTGTCTTCATTTTTTTTCTCCCTGAACTGAACAGACTTAAAAATTTGATTAACAAACCTTCCCTGGAGCCTGCAGCTGCTCAATGAAATTCACAGTGCTGGTTGGTTTTTTTTGTTCCTAAGCTGCAAAAGTGGAACAGGTACAAATATCAGTGTGGGGAGCTGCAGAGGGTAGCTCCCAGCCCTTGGGTGGAAGGGCAAGGACACATTTGCTCGAAAATGCCCATGCTCCCAAGAAAGTACCAGAATCAGTTGTACCCTTCCATGGGCTTGGGACAATCTTGATTGAATGGAGGTATTTCAAAAACAACACTTCTCTAAATTTGCTGAAATTTAAAAACATTTTTTGTGTATTTTCAGTAGATATTCGTTCTTGGCTTCCTATGGGAATTCTGTTTTGCTGATATCATTAAAACCGATACTGGTGTGTTGATGATTTCAGTGCATTACAGGATGATTCCCTTGCACAGGGTTCCGATGAGATGGCAGCATTGTCCGACTTCATTCGCCAGATAGCTCTGGTGGTTCAAAGGTGACTGGCAAATCTGCACTTGAGCTGACTTTTCTGTTGGAAGCGGATTTTTCCCTCTTGCACTTAACTGATGGTGGCAACTTTTCTATTTCATTGAATAAACATACAGAAGATTGGCATCTAAGAACAGTTAGCATTTGTTTACACACTTTGAGAGATAATGGAGGGAGCTGGAGGCTTTTAGTTTTAAGAAAATTCTCAAAGTACGCAATATAGTTTGAGCTATACATGTTCACCTCTAAGACATCAACTAAATATTCTGGTTTTCATTATTTATGCTTTCAATCGTAGACTGTCATGTAGTCTGGCTTTTGTCTCTAAGCATCTGGGACAAGATATGCATGAAAAAGATGTACCTGGTTTGCTTATATCATCTTGTTTTACTTTCTCATTGGTGGACATAATGTTTAGCTGTTTTCCTCCTACTTTGATGGTTTATAAAAAGGGACAGAGGGAGAATGTATGGAGCAGAGAGGGAATGTAGGACTGAAAACATTTTCCTTTTACAGAAGATACACGGTTTGTAGACTCTAAAGTTTCTTTCCTTAGTACTCTTTCCATGAAACTTGCGTTTTTCTGTGCTTATCCATCATTTGCTGTACCTTTAGCAGTGTACCTTGGAGGAGTGGTTGGGTTTGAACACGGCAGCCGTGCTGTGTGGCTCTGTGAGACTCCATCCCTTCTGTCATTCCCCACTGTTGTGGCATTCATGTTTTCTCTGTGAAACAGCTGTTCTTCTGGGGATTTTTAAAGAAAATATTTTATATTTGGTTATAGGATGTGCTCAATGATTTTATTTCAAAACAGTCTTAAATATCCAAACATTTAAATATATTCATAGTTGTCATTTGTTTATCTGATGTACTACTAGTTCACTTTATGGCCTTTGGATCTTACATAACGGGAGAGTAAAATGCATTTGTGAGCTCCCCTTCTCACCATTGTATTCAGTTCACAGGAGTTTTCTTTGGTGTTTATACACAAAAATTGGGTACCTACATGTGGAACATTCTCTTTTGTGAGATTTATTTCATATGCCTAGATTATAGGTCACTTGCCGTTTATCCACTCATGACAGTCTCACCCCACAAGCTTCTGAGGTGCTTCAAACTGCGTAGATAAAATCAAATATGTTTTGAGCAGTCTTGTGGTATTGGCAGAACATGCCTTTTGCATGTAGTATTTAGATTCTGTTGAGAATTTAAAAAAAATCCTACAAATTGAATCTGCTAAGGCAGCATTTTCAGAGTAGGTCCAGATATAGTACAAGAATAATAAAAGCTTAGCTAGGAAGCTGTGTTTCTGCTGAAAGAGTATTCTAGCGCCCCCAAAAATGCAAAGTACACTAAGCCCAGAAACATAACAGCAACCTACATGTTCTGTGCTGTTGGACATGACACTTCATGTTTCTGGGTGGAGGTAGCCTGATTTTGTCCTCAGCTTACTATAGAAGAACGTGAGATATTTTCACTATGTAGAATGCTTTAGGAATTCAGTCCTGGGAAGAGAAAGGTGAACGATGTAGTTGCTGAAATCACACAGATTGTACTAAGAACAAGAAACTGAGAAAATACAAGACTTTGACTTTTTTTTTTTTTTTACTCCCATTTGTAGCTTGAAAGAGATGCCTATGTCCAAGCATTAGCAAGATTTACGTTACTTACAGTGAGTTCTGGTATTACTGAAATGAAGCAGAAGAATATTGACACCATTAAAACTCTCATCACGGTGGCTCATACAGATGGAAACTATTTAGGAAATTCCTGGCATGAGGTATAAAAGTCATTTGTACTTAAACTGTAAGAAAGCATATGTACTGATTTTGAACACAGTAGTCTACTTGTTTATGCAGAAATACAGTATTTTTAGGTAAGATACGAGTATATACTTTTGTACATATATTATGTAGAATTGCACATTATGCAGCCAGTTAAAGTAGCAAAACATGTCCAAGTGAGAAATAAAATTGTGAGACTAATCCAACAGTTTTTAAATTAATATTTGTTTTAGACAGAAGAACAGAAGTACTTGTCTGATATTGAGTGTTTAGAATACTTTTCTCCTAAAGATCTGCCTAAATATTTGTATTTATTTATTTTTTTACTATTTCAAACTGGTTTTGTTGATAAACAACTTCTTTATTCTCTGGAGTAGATTCTGAAATGCATCAGCCAACTTGAACTGGCACAGTTAATAGGAACTGGAGTAAAACCTCGCTACATCTCAGGGACAGTGCGTGGCAGGGAAGGTTCTTTTACTGGAACGAAGGATCAGGCACCTGATGAATTTGTGGGACTTGGACTGGGTAAGTAATGCAGATACGAAGTCTTTCATTTAACTGGCTTTGTTCAGAGACGTATTAAAGTTTGTCCTTTGTTTTTGTTATTGTTGACTATGAGGTTTGGAGAGGAGACCATGAAGTAGTCCTTGTAAAACTGTCTTAGGCTTTCAGTAGACCTATTCCTATTTCTGGAATATTTGTTCTGCTCTGTTAAGTGTTATCGCTAGAATAGGAGAGTGGGAAAGGTAAGCAAAAGATGCATCATTCATTTCTATTAAAGTAAGAATGGATTGCTGATGGCATGGCCAGATTTAATACTATTGTGACGTTAGTGCACCAAGTATTTTACCAAACAGGCAAGTTAGTATGTGTAGGGTAAGCATCCTGTTATGAAACTTTGTGAGAATGCACAGTATTCAAACCGAGTGGGAGATTAGTTTAAATTCTGAAGTTCTCTTTTCTCCTCTTTTGGTTACTTTGGTACTCAATAAGCACCTTTTTTAGGTTGGCCTGAGAGCCAATATTTACTTCATAAATGAGATCTTGTTTCCTGTTCTCCTGGAAATATATGCCTGTCGTATAATAAATTGTCTTTAAAAGCTTTTTTTTTTTTTTCCAACAGGAGCACAGTTAAACACATACGGGTGTAGGGTTTATAGGAAACTATGGGAGCACCAAAGAAGTATTTATAGCTCGATTTGACTGTTAGAAAGTTTCTGGTTTAATGTGATGCTTGGTATATCCTGCCTTTTGAACAACTTCACCTACAGCCAAGCAAAAGCTTTGTTTTACCTCAAGTTTTCATGTAACTTTGGGATTTTTATTGAGGAGTAATGATTATTTTAATAGTTTCCCTGATCTTTGCCCTCTGATAGTCCTAATCATCTGGCTTTGTGTTCTCCTCATACAGCTCATCTTATTCTACAGTCAGTCCTTTTCTTTCCACTGTGCTCTCCTGCCTCTGGATACTCCCTTACCTTGCCAGGAGTTGCTGAAGGGAAACCTTATTCCTGGAAACCAATGCGTCTGCCAGTGTCTCATATACTGAGCTTCCTCCTGCCTTTCTAATATGCATCCTCCAGTTCAGTGTTCCCTGATGACCTCTCCAGCTTTGCTGTTTCCAAATGCTGGCAGTTTCTCTACCCTGAAGTGGCTGGCCTTTAAAGTCCTAATAGCTGAAGAATGTAAACTGTAGTCTGGTGTCTCTAAATCATACTTGCTAGTCATTGGTGTATATCCAACTCATAAAGATTTTTTTATTCTTTTGTTAACTACAATTCCAAGGAAAATACTGTATGCCCAAATGCATTAAATGTTTCTCTCTGAATTGAATTTCTGGAATGCTTGTTACAGTGCGCATACGGAAACTAAAAGATTTTTTTTTTTTTTTTTAATAATAATAATAATACCGCTTCAGTCTTATAGGAAAATACCTAACTCAAAGGAGTTTAGTTTTTCATACACTTAGAAGCTGTTAGAACATAGTAAATTTCTCAACTGTTTCAGTTTTTTGCTCTACAAATCTTATATTGTAAATAGTTTAATTTTCTTTCTGTGATCACTCTGAAGTATCTTTTGGAACTGTGGCTTTCTAGCAGTCTTCCTATAAACTTGCATTCCTGTGAAGAATAGGGTACATATGCTCATACATAGAGACACACCTTTTACAGGAAAATAGTTGTTTAATTGAGAGTAAGTGAAGCTGCAGTTGGGTGGCACAGAAACTTCATGCAGACGTGCATAAGTAGCATCATTCACTCATCTTGCTGAACTAGTGTGTGGGTTTAAAATAAAAAATCCTTTTCACATTTACTCCCTGAACCAGGATTCAGGTGTGTGCTCTTCAGGCATCTACATTTTAATGTCTTCATCACTCTTGCATTATCTTCCTGCTGTGGCACTTTTTTTGCTTTACTTGAAAATTCAAGGCATCACAGGCACTTCTGTTGTGAAAGTAAAGAAATAAGCATCTATTTCTTTGCTTCTTTGGTAAGAATGTGAGCTTACTTGGAGTTGTAACTGTGAAGTTCTGCTTTTTTCTACTGTAGTTTCTGTGCGCAGTCAGAAGACAAAACCTGCTGCTGTGTGTGGGTCATAGCCAAAGTGCATTTCTTGGGTAACCAGAAATCTTTGAACAATAGGAATCTGAGGAATCAGTTTTTTTCATACAGGTGACTCGTGTTTCATTGTGAAAGATCTCATAACTGTTAGAGTATAAATCTACCAACTTTTCCAGCACTGATTATAATCCTACAGCAGTAAAGAATTCTCATGCAAACTGACGGGGTTGGGCAGGGCTACCTGACTTCTTGGAAGCGGCCCTTCAAATTCACCTCACCAAGCTTCAAGTTCATTGATCCTGGCAGCCTGTGTGCTGAGAAGTTTTGATCAAACCCAACAGTATAACAAGTTGCTGAAACACTACTATAAGCTTAGTTACATATGTATGTATGGACAGAAAGGTTACTCCATAAATGCCCAAGAAAAATCCTTCAGACGCGTCAGTTGACATTTGACAGCCGGTCATCTGCAGCTGCCTCCGAGTGCGGAGCGCAGCGTGACTCGAGCAGGCTTTGGCAGGCAGTCTGAAACACAAGAAATTTTCTGCCTCTGCAAAGCTCAGAGAATGAAACTGCTGGCCTTTGTGTCTTGTGTTCTCCCCTGTCTTTCTGACAGGCTGCCTAAGAAAAAAAAACCCTAAATACAGGGTAGGTGGAGTTACCCGGAATGGTTGCAAGATTCCCGCTCTTTTTTTTTGAGCAGGGTGAGAGGGTGGCACAGCACTACTTAGAGATTGCCACAAATTTCAGAGGTTTGCTCACTGTGAAGGTGGCATTTTTTTTAACATGAGCTTTCACAGGTGTGGACTACAGTTTCTGGCCTCCAAAACAAATATTGCTGGTTTTATTTACAGATTTTTTATTACTGTTGTTACGTGATAATTTTGCTGTATTTGAGATGTGGGTTTTGGTGGGAACTCTTTTCTGTGAATGATTAAGAAGAAAACCTATCAGGATGGATATACTCACTCACTGCTAATTAAGTGTTGAAATTCTCCTTTCTTGATGTTGTCTGTCATATGTTGTGTATTTTCAGTGGCAGAATTACCAAAGGTCCATTTAAAGGTGAAGAGGAAAAGCTGCATTTTGTGCTTTTGAATTTTTTCACTTTTATCTATTCATAGAGGTGTTCCGAATGTGGACAATTTTCTGTGGCTAATATAGTTTATAGACTGATAGAGAATCTAGAGAATTAGGACTTAGACCAGCATGCAGCTGTTCACTGTGGTGTCCAGCTCATGCAAGGAAAATTAATAATGTACTTCTCTTTTTTGTGAATTAAAAATGTATTTAATTATACTGGTAGTGGCATGACTTCTCTTCCTCTTTCTTCCCAGCCGTTTCTGTGTTATCTCTTACGCATTTTTAAAATTTTGTTCACTTGTAGTTGGTGGAAACGTGGATTGGAAGCAGATAGCAAGTATTCAGGAATCCATTGGTGAAACTAGCTCCCAAAGCGTTGTTGTGGCTGTAGACAGGTATTGTATTAAATTTGCTGTTGCCACCTCAGGCTTTTTAAACAATATTTGTATACCCTGTGCTAATAATAGGACTTCTGTTTGGAAAAACTAGATAAATACTACCACATTAAAGGGCTTTTTGGTTTTGTGGGTTTTTTCACTTTTTTACAAAGCATAAGTATTTTTGCCAGATGGAAGAGAATGAAGATTAGGCAAGAAGCCTTTTTACTGATATACAATTATTGTAGGACAGTTGCAGGATGAAGTCTGCTGTACTGTCTAGTGAATCTGGATTTGCTGTATCTAACATATAGCAAATCTCATTTTTGCCTTAGTACAGCGAACATTATTGACAGATCCTTTTTCCCATAAATGTGATTACTAACTCCCTGCTTTCCTCTAGGTTATGTAGATGTTGTCGGAAATTACCAAAATTACTATTCCAGTCTTCCTTTCTATGAATCTTATCTATCCTAACTGGATTTCATCAGGCATAATACATATCATAAACATTCCCTGGTCATATCATACTGATCAGACGGGAGTGTTAATGCATCTTGCTCCTTCAGTGTACAAGAAATCAGAAAACATCATTTTCTTAATGGTTGTCAAAATTGACAATCTCGAAGTGGAATCATTCCCAAGACATACAAGCATTTCTGGGATTGAGTGTAGGCAGCAAGATCAATGTCAGTTCAATGAAAGTTGTCTTGCAGTAAAATCATATCAAGCGAATGGGAAGCTTAATGTCAAACACATAATAGCTCTTTAGTTTTACAGCATTTCTCCCCACTTCACAATGGGAAGTGTTTCAAGTATCTGTTTGTCACAGCAGATAGGAATTGCACACTCTGGAGAAGTATGGCTGCTGTATTTGGAGCAGGGCTGAACAGTTTATAAAATACTGACATTGTTCATCAGTCAGCGTCAATGAACGGATAGTGTTAGAAACAATGCTCACCTCCCACTGTCCGCACATGCTTATGGGAATTATTTTTAAATAATATAAATCATTGAAATATTTCTGATTTGATTTTTAAAGTTCAGTATTTTTCCACATTTACTAATTGGTTTTTAATAAATAAAAGTAGTTGGGGTATCTATCTATATCTATTTTAAAATTGAATATGTGTTTAATAGATGCTTTCTTAAGAAATTATAACAATGTCTTAAACTGCACTTTACAGAATATTTACTGGATCTACAAGGTTGGATGGAAATGCTATTGGTAGGTTTTCTCTTCCTCCTGCTCCTCACCCCCGTAAATTACAAAGCAGCTTTGTCTTAAACCTTGGAAAAATATTGCATTAAATTCTGTGGTCATTTAACAGTGGATTTCGTTCGCTGGCTTTGTGCTGTATCTATGGATGAACTGCTGTCTGCTACCCACCCTCGAATGTTTAGTCTGCAGAAGATTGTAGAGATTTCTTACTACAACATGGGTCGGATAAGGCTACAGTGGTCTAGAATCTGGGAAGTTATTGGAGATCATTTTAATAAGGTATCCGTGTTAAAGATTATACTGCATACTCCTTTTGAATTACCAATACAAATAAATTTTATTTAGAGATTTGCTGGAAAAGCGTGTGCTCATCTGGATTATACAGGGATTTTTCTGTCCTTCTGTGTAAGCTTAAGACAAAAAAATATTGTAAACCTGGGAAGGCCTGCAAGAAGGCTGAGGTACACAATATAATAAATGTAAAAGTAGGAGTATACTTAAAGTTATTTATCATGAGCTACATCTAGAACTGTCTGTGTTATGTGTTGTAATTTTGGGGAGTGTTTCATGCAGCTTGGGATAAGAGGTTGTTTTCTGTTCAAGTCTAAATTGACTATTTATCAGGTGAATGTTTGACATGCATTTTTAATATGACTTGTTGAAGTGTTTCTAGACAGCTTGCTTATTTTTATAAAGTTTTTAATGCTAGGATAGATAATGTAGAAAACAGCTGGAATTGCTTAGGGATTATTGAACTGCATTAGCAGTGTGGTTTATGGAATTGGCTACTGTTCAGTTTTGTTAATTTTCTAGTACTGCTTAGTACTCCGTTATCAAATGTAAAGGCAGCTTGGGCTGAATCCGTAAGAATTCTAATGGAAGCTTACTGTGCATTTCTGTTCTACATTATCAGGTTGGCTGCAATCCCAATGAAGACGTAGCTATTTTTGCAGTGGACTCGTTAAGGCAATTATCAATGAAGTTCTTAGAAAAAGGAGAACTTGCTAATTTCCGATTCCAGAAGGACTTCCTAAGACCATTTGAACATATCATGAAGAGAAACAGGTAATAATATCACCTGGGATCGTAAGCACCAGCTTTTGCAGTTAATGTTTCAGATCGCTTTTGTAAAATCAGTTGCTGGAGAATTATACTATTCTAATTTATTATGTCATTTAGTTTAAACAATTATTGTTTATTATCTTAATTTAGGTCTCCTACTATTCGAGACATGGTTGTACGGTGCATTGCACAGATGGTAAATTCCCAGGCTGCTAACATTCGTTCTGGCTGGAAAAACATATTCTCAGTATTTCATCTAGCAGCCTCAGATCAGGATGAAAGTATAGTGGAACTTGCATTCCAGACAACAGGACACATTGTCAGTGAGTATTGGTGATGTTCAGGCATCCAGAAAGGTGTATGTGACTCCAGAGACTGAGCAGCTTTGTTTATCTGTTGGCTCTACAGCTTGCACAGTAAAGTCCACCTCGTGCTTTAGAACCAAATGCATAGTCACTTTACTCTTATGTTGTTTGCTTATCTTTTTCCCTGTTTCTGAATTGTACTTTTCTATGGCCCTGTTTAGGAGAAAGTGCTGAGCTAGCTGGCACTATGATTTTTTCTCACACTCCCCCGCTTCCCATTCTGATCTAGATCTCAGGCTTTAAGTGCCGTAAGGGATCTCTTTATTCTGTCTCAACCTCTGCAAATTCCTAAAACATTTTCAACATAGATGAAGAATGATTTTATTTTTTTTTTCCTCGAAAGTGACTATTTAACATCAAGGCAACAGGACCGTGTTGCTGAGGGAAGTCCTTTTGTGGCTGTAACTCTGTGCTTTATGTAGCCCTCCTAAGCTCTGGTCACACAGACCTATTGCTCTGCTTAACTGTTAAATTTCCCTCCTTTGGACTAGATGCTACCTTGGTTTTAGACACTTATTTACTGTTAAAATAGATTGCCCTCTAGGTGGCTTTTTTTGAGCATTCATTTTTTAGTTTTTATTACTACTCCAGCATTTGACAGCACCAATCAATGAGCCAGTCTCTCATGACTTCTATTACAATCAGTTCAAATTAGAATTAATAGATTTTAAAGCATGACGCTTTTTTTTTTCTTCTGTTCACACTTTTCTCCCAGCAATTGTGTTTGAAAAACACTTCCCAGCAACCATAGATTCTTTCCAGGATGCAGTAAAGTGCTTGTCTGAATTTGCCTGCAATGCAGCATTTCCAGATACCAGTATGGAAGCGATCCGCCTCATTCGCCACTGTGCAAAATATGTATCTGATAGACCTCAGGTATAGTCTGTGTTAACTAAATGATAAGTGATTTAATCAACAAGGCTTTTATAAAGAAAAAAATTACCTGCACTAACCTTGTTGGCTTCCCTTCTAGTTTCGGAGATGAGAAATGTACTTTATTCAGAAGCAATAGGTTTGAAAGTATCAGCAATTTTTTTCCTTTATTCCCCCTGCCTGTCCCCATCCACCCAGTTCAACTAATAACTACCTTTCTTGAGAGCTGCTGGAGATCAGCATATCGCAGGATTTGCTCTCTGCTGAGAAGTGTTGTGAATAATACTTGATATCCTCAAAATATTATGGTAGATCCTCACTTTCAGTGCTGTCTCTATAAACTGTAAAGAGTAAGAGACTCAGACTGAACTGCAAGCAAAACCTGATGCTTGAATGTATCATCTCATTTCTTTTATTTTGTTTATTTTTCATAATATACTAGGTATTACTTTGAAAAACGCTTGACCTTCTCAGTATTATTGTTATTATTTTGATTGCCAACTCACCTGAGGTATCAGGGTGTAATACTAGTACAGCAGAGATTATTATTTACACTCCAAAATGTGTTTTGTTTTGAAGAATCTAACTCTTATGGCTCTGTATAACCCTGTGTTTTCTTCTAAAGGCATTCAAGGAATACACAAGTGATGACATGAATGTAGCTCCTGAAGACAGAGTGTGGGTCCGAGGATGGTTCCCAATTCTGTTTGAGTTGTCCTGTATCATCAATAGATGCAAATTAGATGTAAGAACCAGGTAACAATGAGTATTTGTAATTCAAATTTTAAAAGGCTTTATTTTACACTTTTAAAATAGAAAAAACTCTCTTAGTAAACATAACCATCATAAAATGACTTACGTATTTAATTTAGGTGCTATCCCTGCAGGAACATGAGATTCTTTAAAAACACATTTTAAATAGGTGCTGGAATGTAGAAATTAGATGTGTGTTCTTTACATATGAAATTTTTATCTTCCATTATAATAAATAACAAGTGGTTGTAATTGGATTATGTTAAAAGAAAGGTATTAAATTTCCTTTAAGTTAAATATTCAAACAGTGCCTGTTTAGGATGAATAGCCATGAAATCACAAAGATAGGAACTATTTAAATAGTTCCTTTGAAAATAAATAAAAGCTTAAGTAAATTAAAATACAGCGACTGTTTTTCGTTTGCTATAGAACCCGTAAACTATTTAAAACAGCTCAACTCAATCATATGGACTGGACTGGAGGCATTTTATGCATAGAACACAGTAAAATATAAAAGTCAACTTTTAATTTTCCTAACATAGAACAAGCAAGCATTGTTTTAACATGGAAAGTCAACTCTAAATGGTCAATTTTTATTAAAGCCCCCTACTTCTATTTTTTTTTTTAATAAGGTATTGCATTGGATTAATACCCAAATCTGTATTTTTCCAGTGGCAATACTGATGTTCTCTATTCATTAGTAAATATAAATGTATGATATTTGATTCCACGATGGATGCTTCTGTTACTTATTCCATTTTAGTGATTTGTCATAGTTGACCTGGGTATGTCACATTTTTGCTCAGTTTAAACAGATATAAAATGCTCCATGCAATGATTAGGATTTGTTTCAGTGGACTCCAACTGCAACATTTTGTTGAAATCTCTTTTTGATTTTAATTAAAACTCATGACCCCAGTCCTGCCTTCTTGTGTCTTGCCCATCGTACTTACCTTGGGGATTTTAGAACTGGTTTTATACCATGATTCATTGACTGGTTGAGGGTTGCAGAAACAGTTGGAAAAACAAAGCTGTACTTCTATTTCATGTAAAACCTGCTTATTTTATTTGAATATGGCTTTTCTCTTATGAAGTGTATCCTGTAAAGTGTATTTTGTTGCAGTTCTGATGCTAAATATGAGAGGTTGTATACAAATAATTTTAAATTTACACGTATACATGTGAGCTGTGCATCTGGTCTCCCTTTATAGCTGGTGAAGACTGATTCTCGTTTCTAGACCTGGAAATACCTGTTCCTTTAATTTTGTGACCCTTTGTAAAGAAGTTGTTTTCCTATTTTAATTCTAAATTACCAGAGTTCTCAAAAGTATTTTCTGGCTATTGCCTGTGGTTTTTAAAGTCCTTTTTAAAGAAGCTGATTTTTGACATAATTTTAGTGTACTGGTGTGACTGATGCGTATCAGATGAATATATAATGTTCTTAATAGTATTTGAGTTTGTTATGGCTGTTGCACTTGGAGATATTTAGTCTAGTGCATTTCTTTGTGTAACTTAATATATGTCGGTTGTTCTTCATTTCAGGGGCTTAACAGTAATGTTTGAAATAATGAAGACATATGGCCATACTTACGAAAAACACTGGTGGCAGGATTTGTTTCGGATTGTCTTCAGGATATTTGACAACATGAAATTGCCAGAACAGCAGACTGAGGTGAAAAAAAGTGGGGCAAGATAATTTACATGAGATCTATATGTACAGTAGAAAACCTGATTAATAATATAGCTTATCAGGGAATGTCAGGCAAACCTCAACGCTTCAATAGTTTACCTGTGATTCTTGTAGCCTTATTTTTTTTAATTAGTGTTCTGTTGGACGTATTATCACTCTTCTCATTTATTTTAAACTGTGTATGTAAAAGGCCTAGTGGTTTACAGTACAAACAGTAGGAGAATAACATAAAATGCAACGTATGTGGGGCTTGTGAGAAGAACTGGAGCTTTTACAGGTGATGTCTGGAATCTGAGCCGCACATAATTGTGTGGGGATGTGCTCCATGGAATGAGGCTTGTAATCAGCAGTGAAGTCACAGTTAGAAGAAGTAAGTTCTGCTAGTTCAGAACTTTTCGATGACTAGGGGAAAAAAGAAATAATAATTAATTAAACAAATAAATGACAAGCACTAACAAACAAGCAACCAACCAACCCCAAAAAACAGCACTGTGCTTTCACTGCACCCTTTTGACCAGTCAAACAGGTTTTGACCTCCCAAACCAAGACCAGGAACTGTCCTGACAAAGAAGTGTAACAGAAATGGGCTTATTAATGTAAAAGACATATAAATGATTAATATTTTAAGTTTGATCGAATTTGTCCACTGTTTGGGAGGTTCTGACTATTTGTAGAAGGACGCAGCTCACTTTCTAAATTTGTATTCCCTGGAAAATATTTAGAAGAAGCATAGAACACTTAGCTTGGTGTTAAACTATTGAGCTCAGGTTAGACACCAAGTTAAATGTCAAACTCAGTATCTCACAATGCTCGTCAGTCCGGTAATCTGCTCTCCAAGCACAGCTGTTTGTTTCTGTTCTGTTTTTTTAGACCTGTTAGTTAGCAAAGCAAAAGTTGTGGCTCCAGGTTTTGGGGGTTTTGAGATATCGAAAGGAAATGCATGTTACCATAAAGCAATTCAAATCAAGTAAATACATATACCCATCTACCTGCAGGGATGTGCATCCTAAAAGTTTTGCCGTAAACTAAATTGTAATTTATTTTTTTTTCCCCACCTCCTAGAAAGCTGAATGGATGACAACTACTTGCAACCATGCACTTTATGCAATATGTGATGTATTCACACAGTATTTAGAAGTACTTAGTGATGTTCTTTTGGATGATATATTTGCACAGCTCTACTGGTGTGTGCAACAAGGTAGGACTGTACCAAATTATGTTAAACTATGTCAACATTTTACTGTGTTGAATGTGAATAAACAAATGCCCTGTTTGTCTTTTCCAGACAATGAACAACTGGCACGGTCTGGTACAAACTGTTTGGAGAATGTTGTCATCCTAAACGGTGAAAAGTTTACCCTAGAAATCTGGGATAAAACTTGTACTTGTATGCTGGATATTTTCAAAACTACAATCCCTCATGCGTAAGATGGCTGTTAATACGTATACTTTGTAAAATAGTTTAGCTAGATGACTTACTGATTTCAAGCTCTTAGATAGCTGTGGGGTGGGGTGAACAAAAAGCTGTTACGTTTGAACTAAAGGAAGCAGACTTTCTTGGAACATAATGATGGATTAGGTGCCAGATACACTACTTTTGTTTTGTAAATTATAAACTTGAAATACCATATGTGATTTAAAAAAGTAACCTGATTTGATTGTAAAACGTTGGATTTTTTGAGAAGTACTATCTGATTTTTTGGTCCTTTTCTTTCTGTAACATAAGCATGCTATTCATAGGCAAACTTCGCAATGTGTAATTACATTTGAAGCTTTTTCCACAAAATACTAAAATACTGCAACAGTCTTGCAGATTTAGGTCTTTTCATGAAAATTATCTTGCGTATTTGGTAACTGCCTTTCCCTTCATGTTACAACTCTATGTGATGTTTTTGGAACAAGGCTGTGCTATTCCGAGTAGGATGTTTTTCATTTACATCATAGAGCAGAATAACAAGAAGTCATGACCAGCATCATATCAAATATGAGGTTTTTCTTCCCTCCCCTAGGTGAAACACTACTTGTTTTCAAATCTTGTAGTCCTAATGTTAAACTGTTGTATTATTACTTGTCCTGTGTCTGTCAGCTGGTTCGTAGCATTTATGTCTGGGTGTCACAGAGTTCAGGCCTGAAGAAAACATCAGTCTTTCCGTAATTTTAGAGTTCTATTTTCAGCACTGTTAGGGAGCTTCATTCATGCTTAAAGGATAAGTTAATCCCTCTGTCACTATCTCACCTGCTTTTCTGTGTGAGTAGGTACAAATTAATTGCATCTAAAAATAATGCTAAAATAAAGCTGAAACATCTGGGACGTAGCAAGATTTTTTTGTTTTGTTTTGTGGTGGGTTTTTGTTTGTTTGTTTGTTTGTTTGTGGGTTTTTTGTTTGTTTGTTTTTTGTTTTCCATTCTGGTAACTGCTTTGATTTCCACATGTGATCAAAATTTAGGTTTCTGGGTATTCTTACAGTTGAATATTAGAAACTCTTCTAGAGCAGCATTTTGGATATCATAGTCTTTAGACACATTCAGAATATTCTTGTTGCCTTTAGCTATATCTGGTTTGAAATATATGCATTATTCCCATTGATGTTTATGGCATTCTGCTTTTCAAATGGGTTATTTTTCCTAGGAGGGTACCTGACTCCTTCCATAGATTTCCATTCGTTATTTCCCATCTCCTTTTTTAATCTTTCTATGCCTTCTTTGAGAACTTCATTATGTTATTGCTTCTTATATTTCTGGGAGGCTCCCAACTTTTGCAGGGTGAGGTAAATCTTACCAGGATTTTGTACATGAGGATCCCTTGAGTGTATGTAATCAGTCTCCTGTCCCGTGGTGAAAGTACCACCTGCTCTTTTCCATACAGTTGTTGGGGGACACAAAACTGCTCAAAACAGTCTTTTCACTTTGACCATATTTGATTAAAGCTGAAGCTTTTTAGATGGGTAAGAAAAAACTGTGATAACAAGATGCAAGTATTTGTTCGTATTTTTAATGGAGACTTTTTTATTTTTTCCTTTTCCATCTGAGCCCTAGGAGGATACTTCTTTCTCCTTCTGTACAGCTCCTTATTTTTTTTCTTCTCTTTATGGGATCTGGTTCTTTTTCTGTGACTCCAGGTCTGGCTGGCATTTCATATCTTTATTTCTTATCCCTCTAGTAGCCTTATTTTTGAGATGGAGCTTTTCCTGCACTCCCAGCCTTTCTTTTTTTTTGACAATACAGCTTTAACACCCAGCTTGCTGTGGGCTGTCCCAGTACTTAGAGAAGGCAGCAAATGCCCCTTTTACCTTTGCTTTCCCATGTCTGGAAGTAACGCAATAGTTAACATTGCAATGAGATAAATTGCACAGCGGTATACATGCAAGTTTTATGGGCAAATGCTTTATTGCTAATTGTCTTGAACTAGTCAGATGCTATGAATCTCTGGAATGTAAAGTATCTTCTGGCAGAGGTTTTTAGTAATCTGATCAGGTAGGATCACGTCTGTTCTCTTTTAGCATTCATATAAAACATCTTCCAGGTATTGAGTAACTTACTTCTTCAATTTAAGAGTTGTAGCATTGGCTGCAGGAGTTCTTAGTTGCAGTACTAGCTTCTGCTGGTTCTTGGGAAATCACCTTTTTGCAAAGAGAGGTCAGCTTCCTGTTTCCTTGTTTGGAAAATTAGTACTACAATATTTACTCAGGTACCAAATTCAGCAAGAATCACTTCCTAGGTGAGCCCAACCTGTACTCCTGCCAAGCTTCCGTAAAATCATTGAGGTGTTAATAGCTCAAGCAGGGCCACCCAGAGCAGCTTCCCCAGGACCGTGTCCTGTTTTTTTAATATCTCCAAGGCTGGAAACTCCACAGCCTCCCTGGGCAACCTGTGCGATGCTTGGTCACTCTCACTGTGAAAAATTGTTTCTTGCTGTTCAGACTGAACCTCCTGTGTTTCAGTTTGTGTCCATTGCCCCTCGTCCTGGCACTGGGCACCACTGAAAAGAGCCTGGCTCCCTCTTCTTTTCGTCTCCCCTTAAGGTATTTATATACACTGATGAGACCCCCTGAGCCTTCTCTGCTCCAGGCCGAACAGCCCCAGCTGTTGCAGCCTTTCCTCAAAGGGGAGATGCTCCAGTCCCGTAATTGTCTTTGTGGCTTTTTGCTGGACTCTCTGATACATCCATGTCTCTCTTGTACTGGGGAGCCCAGGACTGGACACAGTGCTGAGCAGAGGGGCAGGATCACCTCATGCAGCCCAGGGTACCGTTCTCTTTCTTTGCAGCAGGGGCTCAGCTGTTCAGCTGCCTTTCAATCCATCTCATTGTTTGCTCATCCAGGCCATATATTTAATAATTTGATTCCTCTTTTTATTTCATTTATGTTCCATTTATGGTTTTTTTTGTTTAAATTTTCTGACGCTTCATGAGAGCAAGTCTTGGCTCGCTGGCACTGAGACAGCCAGGGTGAATGCCCTCTTGTCCTTGGGAAATTCAAGAGTTAGAATCGGTTCCTTGCACAAATTAGGGTGATCTGGCCTCTACTGGCTCGATAATGGCTCATTATTCCAATGCTTCCTTTGGCAGAGGGAAGTTTATGACTTTATAGCCCAAAATAAATTACACTGTATGTAGCAACCTCTAATCCAGAATAATCTACAGTTTGTGTCCTCCTGGTAGCTTTCAAAAACAAGTTCTCTAATTCGCTTTATTTGTTGTCTCATTACATGCCTCAAGATTTTATCTTTTCTTATCTCCAGTTTGTCTTTTGAGTTATATGGTCTTCAGTTGTCTCTAGATCAGTGAGATGTTAATTTAGGATCCTTAACACAGCGGGAAAGATCTCACTCATGATTGATATGCAGATACAAATGTACATCAAGTGTTGCCTCACACAGATTGAGGCTAAATAGTTTGAGATCTTCACCACAACAAATAACTTAAATCTTATTTTATAGCGATAGATTTGCTAGAACAAGTAACTCTGGGACCACTTAATCCAATTTCCCTCAATTCTTGTCAGCCTCAGTAAGATACAGTTAATGTAGAAGTTCTCCAGTGCTTAAGGCGAAGATCCTCAGGACAGCAACGTGCTAGAGGAAAACAGCAGGGATCAGGAGTTTTGTCAGTGGGTTGGTGCCTTGTAACAGCCGTGACTCCTAGGTGGAAGTGTTGAATCCATGGTGGAAATAGCACCACAATTGTGGAACGTATCCCAAACAGAGAATGCAAAACATCTCCAGACGTTCGTGCTGATTTGTCCGGGGGTAGATTCATTCCTTACTCCAGGTAAAGCCTGAGGCAGTGTGAGAGAGCAAGGCCCGCTAATGGCACCAGAGCGCTGCCTAAACCAAATCCAGTATTTCTGCCAAAAATTAATCCACCTCCACGTAATCCAGTTGTCCGCCCAAGACAATTGGCACAAACGTTGAAATTCAAAAAACACAATACTTAAATTTTTTAGTATGTGTGAAAGAATAAAATATATACTTAAAACCAAAATTAGTTTATTAATTGATGGAAGTATCTACATCTGACTCTTCCATTAATTGGCTTCCAGTAATTTAAGTTGAAATAAACAAAAAACCCACCATGTTTAAGTGGACATTTTAGAATATCAGTTCTAATTTGTATTTCAGAATTTCCTAAATTGCATACCGGTTTTGTGTTTTCAAGGCTGCTGACGTGGCGACCAGTCGGTGGGGAGCTTTGCTCTGGATCTCCCTCTGATGCAAAAGAAAAACTGGTAAGCTGCTGAAATTAAAAAAAAAATATTGTAAAACCTGCAAGAGTGTGTTACAAATGTGTTGTGATGTAGAATAAGTTAAAAGTATACTCGATTTAAACGTGGTTTGGTTTACTTGAGAAAGTTTTTTTCCGGATAAAGTGCTATTTAATGCCTAAAAATGGCAAGGAAGTGAGAAAGATAAGGATGTATTTGTTTGCAGCAAAGTTGGCTTCCAGAAGTTGTCAGTTAGCTGTTGTCCCTGTATGTTTTAGGTAGTGTCCTGTGCCTGGCAGGTCTCTGTAATACTACATTGTTTTCTGATTTGGAGTGTGGGCTTTGTTTCATTTTGCTCAATATTCTCTTTGATACATTAGCATGATGAGAAAATGTTGGAGGTGGAAAGACTGCCAGCTAGATTGACTTTTTTTCCCTTCAGATTTTCCCTGGTAACAAGAGCTTAGTCGTCAGTGCTTAAAATAGAAAATTTGTATAACTGTTGGATTTCTTAGAACGGATTGAATAAACTGATGTAAAATTTGGATTTGCCTGCAAGTGGTAGCCCGGTAGCTGCTTTACTACTGAAGAGAATTAGTTTGGCTTTGGACATTCTCACAATGTTGCTACGTGAAGTTCTTCATAGATTAATGAAGCATTTGATAACAATTGTTCAAGGATATGGTCCCAGATGAGTTCTACTAAGAGCGACCAACTCTATTTATCTTTATGGAGTGTTACCATAATTTCCTTGCAACAGAGTGTAAAAGTTCGTGATGTCCAGTTGTCATTATACAGGTATTTTGTATCCGTGTGACTGGATGTGCTTGTTGCTCTATCTTGCTTCATTTGTAGTGGTTTGAAGCACAAAACATTTGATCTAAACGCCGGCTACATTTTTGATCCATTTGTGTCAAATATAACAGCATGAAAAAAAATTATTAAATGTCTTAGTCATGAATAACTTGAAAGATCTTTTCTCTTTGAAATAGTTTAACATGAATGTTTTCAGAAATCCTTTATGTCTTCAGTGTAAAAAGACATTTTACAGCTTCAAAATTAACAGAACTTGTATAAGAAGTAGTGTTACAGGAATTATATTTTGGATCCTTTCTTTTGATAGGGTGGAATTTTTGCAGGTTTTAGACACTTTTGATCTAATTTTTCTTCAGGTAGTTGAAATACAATGAAGCCTTCTCCTGTCTATAGACATAATATCTATTAAAAATATATTTATACTTAATAGAGATGAAAAACTTGGTTATTTACTGAAACGAGAAGTTGATATGTTCTTTATAGGGACTGTATGTGTAGATTTAAATCTTGCTCACACCACAATGCAGGGAATTATTGTGTATTCTCCAGTGGCACTTATGGAACAAAAGCTGATAGAAATGCTGGGTTATTGAAGGGGACAGTAACCACTATATGGAACTGCATTGCAGTTAATTATAATGTATTTTGGTTTTAATTGCATTAGTTACATCTCCCTCTTTCAGTGAATGCTTTCTGCAAAGAAAACCCTTGATTTTAATACTTTACATTAAACTGATCAAGGAGGAAAATATTTATTAAAAAATAAACCAAAACAAAACCCCAACAATTCATCCCAGGAGGTGCTTAAAAGATGTATAGACATGGTTCTTAGGGCCATGGTTTAGTGCTAGATTTAGGTTGTGGTTGGACTCGATCATCTTAAGGGTCTCCTCCAACCGCAATGATTCTGTGATTCTGTGATCTGCCAAAGTTGTTGAGTTCTAGCTCAGAAGATAACACAACACAACATGGAGGATCTGAACGTTTTGCAGAAGTCTACTGAAGCAGCTGTCTGGCGAAAGAATTTTAAATTAGAGCATTTTCTTGATACACATATATTCTCCTCCTTCATCATTTTGCTGTGGTAAATTCCTGTAGCACCGACAAACGTTACTAATAGGAGGAGCTTACAGTTCAGAACATTCAAGGGAGTAAAGGCAAGTAAAGATTAAAGTTTGAGGATACCCCATATTGTTTGGATTTGTCATTTAAGAGCTGTGTCTTTACGTTTTCACTTGCTATAAAAGGAATACAAATTCTCACAGAAGCTGTCGGAGGTTTTTCTTGTCGATCAAGGTGGATACTGCATTTCCCAGGATGGCAACCTTGCAGCAAACCTCACACACTTTGTCTAGTAAAGGTCAAACTAAGTGTTGGCTGACCTACTGAACGCTTGGATGGCTGACAAAAAAACGGTGTGCAGAATACTGCTCATTGACTTTGCTGTGTAATCGAGTATTTGTTGCTTCTTGAATTTTCAATTCTTTCTTAGTAGCTCATCTTCTTAGTTCATCTTTCTTGAATGCTAATAGCAAATACAACCGAAGTGAATGAAATAGTGCAGCATCGAAACGGCAAAGGTGTGAAGCTATGAAGAGCACAACACTATCGACGATTAGCTCGCGGCAGTTTTCTATAGGTTAATGGGGCTTTTTTGGCTTTCTTTTCAGGACACAATCTCACAGAAGTCAGTAGATATTCATGATTCTGTTCAGCCGAGATCTTCAGATGGGCGTCCGTATCAACCCAGCGCAGGGTCCCCCGCAGGTGAAGAAATGAGTAAAACCAGGCCGACAGCAAGTGCGTGTTCTGTACTGATTCGGCATTTTATATCTGTTCACAGTAGCGTTTAGCAGATGTTTGATACCTTTAGTTACAACCCCAGCTGTAACTTCAGAAAGATGATGTGGAGAAAGTTACATTGATTAATTATTTGTCTTTATGTACTATGACAGAATTCTGTTGGGTTCTTCTAGGTCCACGTTTTTGACCTGTGCTTTAAAAATCTAGAGTTCAGCTGCTAACTTGGAAAATATTAAAAACAGTACTCTCCTTATAATGCTATGTAAATGAGTAATTTTTTTTCGTAAAGCGAATTTCTTTCTGTGCGGAATGCAACAGAAGCAATAGCTTATTTAGACTGACTTGAAGAGAGTATATAAAACTATAAAACCCTTAAGATACTTGTGCAAAGTTGTGTGTTGGCACTTAAAATGCTCATGCCTGCTGGCGTTAGAATTTGCCACAAGTCCAAAGAAGCAGCAGTGATATGGGTGCTGTCCTGAGCCACCTCTGGCTCTTGCCACTGCGATGACGCCAACAACAAGGTCACTAATTTGGGGGATTTTTAGGTAACGCTGAAAATTTCTCCAGTATATGGCAAGGTGACTTGAAAGTTAGGAAATACTTTTTTCAAACCTGCCCGTTGTTAACATGGCCATCAGTCCTGGTTTTAGAAGAGTAATTCACATGGCGTGTTCCACGTTTGTTTTATTAATGTGCTTGAAGTTAAGCTGTTGTTCAACTTACCCCCAAAGAACTCAAAAAAGAAAGAAGTAGTGCAGTTCTTTAGTTAACAAGCAATTTTCTTTTTCTTTCAAGAATTTCCAGAACAGAAGTTATTTGCTGCTCTTTTGATCAAGTGTGTTGTGCAGCTGGAACTCATTCAGACTATCGACAATATTGTATTCTTCCCAGCAACTAGCAAAAAGGAGGATGCAGAGAATCTAGCAGCAGCACAAGTAAGTAGAACTGATTGGTACCACTCTTTTTAACAGCTTTTTCTCTAGTGGATAACATTTTCATAAATTCCTGTGACTTCTTCTAATTTACAATTTTTAGAAGCACTTGAGAACTTCCAGCACGCTGTTGAGATATTTACATCTTGCATTAAATTGTGTTTGCTGTGCTGGGGCAGCACCCTGTGGAGATGAAAACATGGATTGTTCAAAGGGATTTATGTAACTGGGATGTGGATGCAACTTCTAGTACAGTTTTAAGTTTAAATACAGATACAGATGAAAACAGGGTAGGATTGATTTATCACAGGAGCTTGCTGAAGGCAATTGTGAATTTTTACTTGAAATCCCTTTTTTTCTTTTTTAATAGAGAGATGCCGTAGACTTCGATGTCCATGTGGATACACAAGATCAAGGGATGTATCGTTTTCTAACATCACAGCAGCTTTTCAAACTTCTCGATTGTCTGCTAGAATCTCACAGATTTGCTAAAGCATTTAATTCAAACAACGAACAAAGAACTGCTCTCTGGAAAGCAGGTGAGTCAGTCACCTTGGAGAAATACGTTGCGAGAATTTGTTAGCGTGCTTTGAACTGACCCAAAAATAGGTCAGGAGTACTTTGATGCTGAATGTAGAATTGAGTATCAGGCTGTAACTTTATAACCCTAGAATCCCTAAGGGGAGGAGAGACATCTGTGCGGGTGCAAATGTCTTTTTGATTTCCTAAAATTGTAAGGTTTCACAGGGCTGTGGCTGCCGAGCTGATCCCTGACTGGAAGTGTGAGTCCCGTGCTTGGAAGCTGCCAGCGCAAAACCCCAAAACTCGCTAGGGGGGTTGTTTTACCTACCACTACATAAGTGAAATACATGATATTTTCTGCAACGGATGGAAAATAAACTGTCTGTAGTGCTGTGTTTAATCTGTTCCTTGCACATAAGTTAGCTGTATTAGTATTTTGAGTGGTGAATGCACACTGTGAATATGCAGCAAGCTGGTTTGAGCATTGGTGTTTGGTTACAAAGAACCGCTTCTGCTTGAGTGAGGTAGTATAAATATTTATGGCTATGCTTTTTGCTAGTACAGACCTCCACTAGCAAACCGAGTTTAGTTATACAGTAACAGCTTTGGAAACAGTAGTATTGTAGATATTTTTATCAAAACCAAGCAATAAAACAGTACACCCTGTAGATATGTGATTGAGACAAAATGGCCCATTGTTCAGGCGGTTAGAATGCACTTTTATTATACACCCAGCTTTCAGATCTGCTTGGAAGCTTAGATAAAAAAACAGGTGCCAGACACCATTCTGGTGTATATACGTAGGTTAATTTTTAGCAGTACTCCATTGTACTGAATGTCATGAGAAGTAAGTCACATAAGGTGGTTCTTCTGAGTGCCCACGTGCAGAAGACGCTCAGAAGGAGAAGTGGAGGACTGTAAGGAAAAGGTCAGCTGGAACAAAAATCTAAATGGCCGCTTGGAATTTCTCTAGGTTTCAAAGGCAAATCAAAGCCCAATCTTCTGAAACAGGAGACCAGTAGTCTGGCCTGTGGGTTGCGCATTCTCTTCCGAATGTACATGGACGAAAGCCGAACCAGCGCCTGGGAGGAAGTCCAGCACAGGCTACTGAAGTAAGGTCCACGTAGCTGAACCTACTGCTGTGATTTCTGATAGACCTCCTCTGTTTGCAGTAAACTTCCCAGCGCTAACAGAGCGTGGTGGGGGTCACAGATAATAGTAAAGAGTTTTTTATGTTGTATGGAGAGCGCTGTGTCTCCTGCTACTCATGCTGCCTCTGCCTTTTGTTCTCATTACATGTTATGCAGGAGAGAACAAAAGTTTTGTCACCTTTTTTCTGTAGCATGGGGTAGGTGGGGCATTGTTATAGCTCCTCTTGAAAAGCAACTATCACCTAAACCTTTTTTCTTTCAGTAACCCCAGATATTTTAGGGAAGTGATGCTGTTTGTGCTCATCTGCACCAATGGGCCCTGGGCTTGTGGAGCTTATGGGCACACAAAAGCTTTTGGCTTTTTGCTTATTCATTACTGAGAATACTAAGGTTCACCTGAATTTTTGTAGTTTACAAAGTTGTTGAGGCAGCTGTTGGCATAACAGAGGGCTTAAAACCATGGCAGTAACACAGTGAAAGTATTTTAAGGTTTATAAAGCAAGGCGCAGAGCTGAAAACTACCCTGGTTACATTGGCATGAGATTAATTTTTAAGGTCTGTATATCATTTTGTCACATGCCTTTTAATACCTCTCAAAGAGTACTTGATACGCTTTAAACATGTGCACAAAAGCATCATTGTGTTTTTTTCAGCATATTTAATTACAGAAGTCCCAGGATTTGGGGTTTGAGTTGAACAAAGTCACTGCTTTCTATCACTAATCAGGCTCACAGTAGGTTTCATAAAGGGATGCTGTTGTACGCCGGTATTGTTGCAAAGCCGAAACTCCCTCTCTGCAGTGGAGTTCAAAATAAAATGTTAGTTACTAGTTTTTGTGTTTTTCCCCTCTAGTGTCTGCAGTGAGGCTCTGAGTTATTTCCTCACTCTCACATCAGAAAGTCACCGGGAGGCCTGGACTAATCTATTACTCTTGTTTTTGACTAAAGTCCTGAAGATAAGTGACGAAAGGGTAAGTAACTGGAATGGTATTTAAGACAATGTTTCCAGGTAAGTAGTTGCAGGCCGGTTCTTCACACAGGGTTACATACTTGACTTTAAAAGCTCCTGCTGCTCTGCAGACGTTCTTTGTTGAGGAAATATGCGTTAAAACTGCACTTGACGCACATTGACAGTAGTAATGCAAAATGAGGGTGCAGTGAGTGATAAAATGGGTGTGAGAAAATTTAAAATATGCTAAAATCCATGGGAAGCGTGTGTTAAGCTGCTTTTACTTCTGTCTTGCTGAGGAAGAGGATGAGTGGCTGATATTTTATTCAAAGAAAGAACTCCCGTTTCTGCTTTCAGTGCTACATAAACATCACCTTGACCTTCTCCAAAGCAATTCTCCAGTAAATAAATGCATATTTAGATCTTCCTCTATTTCTAACATAATTTGGCTGAAATATTAAGTGAAATGGGCCAACCACAACAAAAAAAATTAACTGATAATAGAAAAATTCTTCCTCTTGAATAACAAGCATCAGCGAGGATCTGTGTGGAGCCAGTGAGCATCTGTCAGGGTCCATCCCAGCTGCCTCAGCCTTTTCTAGCACTGCCAGCTTTAGTCCTGCAGCTGTTTCTGCTTGTCACTTTGTGGCTTTCTCACCTGGCCTTGGGAGAGCATTTAAAATTCTTCACTTGCAAGACGCTTTTTGAGGTGCGTTGATGCATAATAGAGCGATTTCTTCTGTGTGTTTCCTCCTCAGTTCAAGGCTCATGCCTCCTTCTACTATCCTCTGCTGTGTGAAATTATGCAGTTCGACCTCATTCCTGAACTTCGAGCTGTTCTACGAAGGTTTTTCCTGCGGATCGGTGTGGTTTTCCAGATATCCCAACCACCAGAACAGGAGTCTGGAATAAGCAAGCAGTAGCAGATGGTGAGCGAGTGTTGCTCTGTTCAAAAGTTTCTGTTCCTCAGCTAAATTAAAGGACCAGGTAGCTGAGCCGCTCTCTGGATTTCCATAGAAACGGTTTGTTTGCACGGCAGCGTGTAGCCAAGGGTTAACGGTACAGATGCTCACAGCTGTAATTAAGGCTCGCGACACTCCGGCCCCTTTCTTTCCGGGTGGATTCTCCCTCGGTTTCTGTCCCCTGGCCCGTGCCGAGCACAGAGCCAGTTTTTAGCACAGACCTCTGGTCAGCACGGGCCGCGGTTCCTCCCCTGTCCTCGGCAGCACAGCAGCCGCGGGCGCTTGTGGCGGGTATGGAAGTCAAATGTACCCAAAGAACTGTATGTGTAAAGGTTTGAGCTTCTGCAAGAAGTACAACTCAGGAGAGGTGTATTTTGAAGGATAAGATGTTTATAGTGAGAAGCAAATGGAGATTATTGTTCATGGTAAAAGATATTTAGCAACTATGTCTGATATTCTAAGATTTTTGCACACTCAGGCTGTCTGAGACATTGGTAATCATCCTTCTGTGAAAAATGTACAGAGATGCAGGTCTGTAATATAAACTCTTTAACACTATACAGTTCTTCCTGAATTGTTTTATTTCTGTATTATTGATTTGCTGAAAACCCATAACACTTCCTTGTTTACCAAATGCACTAGAAGTTTGGGTTTATTGGTTTATTTTTTTGGGTTCTGACTTTTTTTCTGTTTTCTGGGTTTGTTGGGTTTTTTTTTTCGGTTTCGTTGTAGCCCATAAGTTAGTGTTGCTGACTTTTGTCAAGAACAGAGGTAGAAATACCACGACTGACATAACTACCTGTAATATACTTGGTTTAGGGCTTTTAAATATAACGAGCCATTGAAATGATGATTCTTCAAGGACTGGAACTTGAATCACTGCAAACAAGTCTAGGTTGTGTCTGCTGTCACATGTTTTTTGTTTGATGTAGATTTCACTCTTATGTACAGAATTTAATGTTGAATATATTAAAGTAAAAATCTGGCATGGTTTGGGGCTGGTTAAATTTATTGGAAATGTATTCATACTGTGAATTGTGCTCTGATGGATAAAAGACAAGATTGTCAAGCATTCTGTATTACAATGGATGTAGAAATTTTTTTCAGATGGACAAAATGTATATGGTACAGATATGTAAAGTTTTCTATGTAAAAAAAAATTCTGTACAACTTTCTGTACAATATTTGGTTCTCATCTGGCATATTCTAATCAGGTTATAGGTCAATAAAGTTTTTGAACTCTTTCATCAGTGCAATCAAAACCCGTCTAATCCACAGCTACTTGTTGTACAGTTTCCTTTGCCTCTCACGCAGGCCCCAGCGCTCGGGGCAGAGGGGTTGGTGCCCTTTGCTTGACTAGGGGGTGTCTTCCCGCCTTTGGGCAAATACAGGTTGAAAAAGAATGGTAAGTTTGTTTTTTTTCAAAGAAAAGAAAGAAAGAAAAAAAAATAAAGAATAAAACTGTTTGCAGGTAGACTTGTCAAATGAACCCTGTAGTGCTGTCCAAATAGAAACTCAGATACTGCGTTTTGCTTTCTGGGAATTCAAATACTAATAGGAAAGAGACTGGAGTAAGGGTGGGTGGGAGGAAAAGGCTGGGAGGTTCCTGTGGCTGCTGGCTCAGGATCCATCAGCCAGCTCAGCCTTGTCCGTGTCTTTGCTTTTGTCAGGAGAAGTGGAGTTGGGTTGTTGTCCAGTTCTCACAACTCGCAGAGAAGCAGGAGGACTGAGGAAGTGGACAAGGGCGCCTGATCTCGCACAGGAGTCAGTCGGCCGGCAGCTGTTCTCAGCAGGCTCTAAAAATAAGCGTGAGCAGTTCAGTTAAATGAAATAAGCTATGAAAAAGCCAGGGAAGGGAATTAAAAGGCATGACCTGAGACTAGGAGGTCTCATAATGTTAACTGGGGTGGAACAAAATCAAATTGCATTTATCAAAGTCAGGAGGGGGATAACAGGTTATTTTGATTAATTATAGCTGTACAGCCTTTCTTTTTGGGCTGCATTTCATTTTTTCAGCTTGTTGTGTGATGTTTAAATTTTAAACCACTGTACTAGGCCAGACCTGAGGTCTTTCTTGCCTGTTAGTGACCAGTAATAATTCTTAGGGTAAGTATAATGTGCCATATCCCTGTTGCTGTCATCCTCTCCCCTATGCCTGTGGCAAACTGTTCATGGTACCATTATCAAGGTGTTCCCCGTACTGTTAAACCAGAGCCTTGTTTAACAGCTGTGTATGTATTTAATTCCTTTTTAAATGTCTGTCCATGATTCAGCATTTGGTGGCAGTGAGTACAATAGATCTAAAAAGTTTGGGGGTTTGGATTTGGGGTATTTTTGCTTTAAACCTTACTGCTTTATTGTTCTCTTCTGGGATGCCAGACCTGCCCTAGCTGTGCTTTGGGTGTCGTTTTCAACCTGCAGTTCTCGAAATGCTCACATCCACCCTGGTGATCAGAAACCAGGGGAACTTTGGATATGCAGAGGAAGCTGAAGGTAAGATTTGGAAAGACTGGAAGGACCAAGAGTATCTTGATAGAGGGGCCTGGATGCCCAAGGGAGGACAGCTGTGCGGAAGAGGGTAATTCACTCTGCTAAATGCTGTTCGCCAGTGAGGTTAAAATAAGTGCAGTGGTTTCAGGTCCCTGCCGAGGTGAAGGAAGCGGCTTAGAGGGGGGGCAGGGAGAAAGGGGGCTGTGCAGTGTCCTGGGCTCGCACTGGGGGAAATGGGTGCCAGCCTGCGACGCTCAGTGACGTTTACAAAAATTCTTGCAGTTAAATGAGTCTGGCTTTTTAGGGTAACACTAAATACCTGCCTCTATTGGGAAGTAAAACCTTGATTAAAGTGAAGGGAATAAAGAAGAGTTAAACTAGGTAGGCCATTAGATGAGGGAAAAAAAGGCAAGTTCTGTATCTAGCCTGGAGTTAGCACAGTGAATATATCGCAAAGTTCAACTCCTGAAGCAACTGAAAAAGTTGCCAGGCATTGAAAACAAGAAGACTGGCAGGTGACGAAGTCTGAAATACGGAAGCTGAGCTTCAGCGTGAGAGGCTCTGTGGTCGGGTGATAACTCTGTTATAAAACATTTTCACCCTGGCTGCTCAAAGTTTGGGATTCCTGTCTCGGGGAATTTCAGACTCGAGCAGCCCGGAGGTCCGTAGCACACGCTCCAGCCCAGGTTTCAGATTGCATCAAGGTCCCCGTGTCACCTTCTGGCCGTTGCTGTCACACCAAACTGATGAACATTGAGAAGCCTCTTGGCTCATGAGCCAGAAAACCATAGTAAGAATTAGTCTGAGGTGGCGCGTCCCCTCTGCGAGGGAACGTCCCAAACTCATGAAGCACAGCACGCTGTCAAAGTTCCTCTCTCTCAGCCAGCACCTCTTACCCTGGCTGCCGAGGTAGACTGAAGCCTGAAGGAGGCACTTCAGTAAAAAATAAAGGCATTTTTTACAAATTGTTTCTGTTTCCTCATTTGTTTTTTTCCTGCTGGTCAAAGCTTCACCTTGTGGGTGGGAATTCCTGACCAAGAGGAAAGTCTCAGCCTTACCCTGGTTCCACTTTGGTGTTTCAGTTCTCTGAACTAAAATCTCACTTCCAGCTGCAGGTCCTCCTTGCTAAAGCTCTGTGCTTGTATTCGGCAACTTTTCCATGTATTTTTCCTGTTTATTTGAAACAAGAAAACATTCAAGTTTGTTCACTAATAATGTAAGCTGAAGCAAATGATAAATTAAGAAAATTTAAGTCCTGCTTTCACGTTTTTAGTAACAAAATAATTTATTAACTCTTTAATCAGAACCATAAATTAAATATATGCAACTACGTATGCATTTCCAGCACACAAGTTAGGGAACATAAGAGACACTGCTAATAGTCATTTTTCCATGAAACTGCAGAGCTTTCATGCAGGATTGCACTCACCACTGTGTGAAATGCAAGTGCCCTCCTCCAAGTTATTTACTCTTTTGGTAAAAGCTTAAAATGCACCTCTGCTGTTGGGTTACTCTATTTCCAGACAGTTTTGGAGTTTGACTATAAACAAAGCTAAAAATTAATTTTGATTTAGTATCAAATACACACACACACACAGACGTGCTCGTTTTTTGTGGTAAGTCCAGCTCCGAGGCTGAAATTGTCTAAGAAGTGCAAAAAAACGCCGAAGTGTTCCTCCGCTGCCCACACCCCTGCTCTACATCTCCATCAGGCTGCAGCTGCTGTTACTTCGTTATTGCTACTGCAAATGCACACAGTCTGTACAGGGAAGGGCGGGATCCCCCGCCAGAGACCCCGGAAAGTGCGGTAGTGCTGCGCGGTGCCTGCTGTCAGCCATGGGCGGTGGAGAGGCCCTGCCAGCCCAGCGGCATCTCGGGCGAAAGCTTTGCGGGGCCTGGCTGTTCAGCCAGGAGCTTTCGCAGCGTCTCTGACGTTCCCGGCCGCAGCCAGGGCTCCGTTGCAACTGTGTCCACAGAGCTGGGACGTCTGCCCTGGTGAGACGGAACGTGCTTCAGGAGATCATCCACTGCTCCCAGGGAAACGGAATCGCCTGAGGGAGACAGAGAGCAACACACGGATGTTAAAGGGGACAAACGTTTTGTCGTATTGAACATTTTTGATGTTCTGGGGAACTGGGCCCACCTCAAGGCAACAGCTAAAGACTCCAAGGCTTTGAGGCCAACAGCTCCTCCCGCTGCAGACCAACAAGGGGGTGACACAGGCAAACCGGGGAGGGCTCAGCAGAAGGTTCTTGCTTTCCCAAAGCCTCCAGCTACAGGGAGAAGTCAAATCTGTCAGTGCGTATGTGCACAGAAACCACATATAAAAATAAGGCCATTAAATTCCAGTGTTCTGGCTAAACGCTCCTGTAGAGACGGTCTCGAACTCAGGAAGAATTACTTCAGTGCTGGTGAAGAATGCAAATGCCAACAAGCCTGTACATCACAGTCCAGCACAGCCCATAACCTCAATGCAGTGTCACTGAAACGCATGCCGGGTCAGTTGTCACCTTCTAGCGACAAAACAAACTACACATATTAAAAAACAAACAAACGAGCAAAGGAAACCAAGCACCACACCCAGCCTTGCCTTTGAACTTGGGGCTGTCATCACTCTCAACTCCACTCTTGTTTCAATTCAGTCAGCAATCATACCTACCTAAAACCTTTAACAGGTACTTTTAAGTGTGGGTTAGCAAACAACATGAATTTTTATTGTATATAAAAATATAAAAGGATGTAAGTGTATAATTTCTCTGTGCTGTTCATTTTTTTAGATTCGTAACATTTAATTTTCACGTATAGAAAACAAAAAATAGTGCAAAACCCCCACACCGATAGCAACAGAAAACGGTAACGTTTTCCTCTTTAAAGCTGAGTCATGTAAATGAGGAGGTTCTGGGTGGCTGAGCTTTTTTAAGCTGGGCTGAAAAATGCTTGGAGACTGCATTGAGAAAAAAACACAAAATTTTTGCAGAAACATACGAATTCTAGTAAAATGTAACAGAATTATATATTCTTTAGTGATTAAATATTTCACTTAAGCAATTCATAAGTGTCATGTAAGTATTTGGACGACCTTTCCATATTTCAGGTTTTTATTCTGGACAAAAATGATGACTATTTAAAATTTGATTTTAAAACAAAGCTTCTCTGAAGTTCTCATTATAACTTGAAAGCCGATGGTCTCCGCACGGGCGGGAGAACCCAAGGCCCAGAGAGGCAGCAGCCCGGTCTGTAGACGTGAAGGGCAGGACAGAAACCCCATAATCCCACATCCATCAGGAGCAAAGGCTCGGGTTTTGTGCCTAAGGCGGGATGCAGGTTCTAAAACAAAATGCCTAAGACTTTTTGTTCCAAAAAAGAGCTTGGCAGTGAATCCACTTGTTCTGTCACATCACACAGACATCTGATCATCCTCCAAGCTTTCTCAGTCTGGTTAAAACAGAACTTCTCTGTAACACTGGAAACATGAGCAGAGCTCTCCCTCTCTCTCAGGCCTTGTCACCTTTGTGTGACGCTGGGTTTAAAGCTGGCAGAGGGAACCTCTTTGTCTTCTAAATCCTGGGTCAGATGAGCTCTCCTATGGGCTGGAACCCACTGCTGTACATACATAAATTACCATGAGATTAACAACAGGACACGGCAGGAAAAATAATACCCAAAGAAAATAAATTTTCTCTTTGCCACCTTTTCAAGAGATTTAGAAACAATAAAAATAAGGTAATGGATTTGTTTCGAGACAAACAAACTGTGGGCTTTCAGGCCGGAAGGCGGGAATTTGCACAAGTTTAACTATTGCTGCCTTCAAAGATATAAAGCCATTCAGCCTTCCAGCAATCGGAGGGAAGAACAACTCTTGTGTCAGAGATAAGATCACAGTGCTCATCACCCTATCAGGCTCATTCCATCCTGCTTTTAGAAAGCACAACAGATGGGCTACAGTACAAAGCTCGCTTCATCATGGATTTCAACACTTCGGATCCTCCATTAAAAACTGTTCTTAATTGGGCCACATATAAAGAATTTTCTTTGGAGTTGCCACTAATAATTCACTGTTTGTATCATAAAATCATAGAATAGTTTGGGTCGGAAGGGACCTTCAAAGGTCGTCTAGTCCAAACCCCCTGCAACAAGCGGGGACATATTCAACTAGATCAGG